>PVKU01004866.1:0-136383 GCA_004027475.1 Anoura caudifer | reverse complement strand
TCACTGTAAAGCTTCATCCTGACATGGACTGTAAGGCACTGTGTGATCTTGTTCCCGCCTACTGTCCAAGCCCTTGCCCACCTCCTGCCCCATTTGCCTCACCCTCTGCTTGCATCCCCTACCTTCCATTCTAGAATTCTTCTCCTCCCTCTCACAGCCCTGCTCTCTCTTGTCTAGGAGGCTGTGCAAATGCTGGCCTCTTTGCCTGGAATGTTCTTCTACTTCTCCCCCATTAACTCCTCTCCTTATGTGGTTTGTAGGTTAGGTCATGTGTTCTTTGAAACTGTGTGTCCCTTAGGACCAGCTTGGGTGTGGCTCCCCCGTGTGCCCACAGCTCTGCGTAGCTCTCCTAGCAGGACACTTACCACACTGAGCCACCCCTGCTCATCTGCTGCTGATTGCTCATGAGCTCCAAAGCTTTGCAAAGATAGTGCCACATCCTCCTTTCTGATCCTTCCATCCCCACTCCCTGGTATATGGCCAGTGCTGAATGAATATTGGTTGATGCTCTAATCCTGGAGTGCCAATCTTCCTGACACTGTCTGAAAAATGGCCAGGAAGGAACATAGCGAACTGTCATTCTGCTTGTATTGTCACACGTGTCAAGTCCATTTGGATCAGCCGTTGGCTCAAGGAACTTTTTGCTGTGCGGGTCCCTTGGTAAGGGAATTTTATGAGCCAGGCCCCACTCTCTCTACGGTGGGGGGGGGTCATCTTTTGGAAGGTATTCCTTGCAAAACTTGCTAATTTTCTCAGAAAGCATCGGGATGGCTGAGCCACTGTGACTCAGCCCCTTGCTCTTGCTGCTCTGCAGTTGCTGCCTTTGTAAACCCCATCAACCATGACCATGATGGGGGCCACTGCAGCACCTTCTTGCTCTTCTTGCTCATGGATTCCCCTTTCCTAAGCTGTCTCCTTCCCGTTACCTTGGGGAGCTTCCGAAAATACTGGGCTGATCATTGTTGTTTCAGAATCTTGGTTTGCTTCCTGTTGCCTACAAGATAGCATTGCAGCACTTTAACAAGGCTATTGACAATTCTTCCCGAAACCTAATTTTCCATGCCCACTTGTGGTCATTTTCCTACAATGAGCTATGAGCTCTTGGATGGAAGAAACTATGCCTCATTCATCAATCCATCCATTCATCAACTGCCAATCAATTCACCAATTAGAGAAGGCTTACTGTGTGCCAGGCACAAGAATAAATTGGTGATTAAAATCAGACATATTCCTGTTCTCAAGCTGGGGAGATAGGCATTAATAAAATAATAAATAAATGAGTTTGTTTATTTATAAATAAATATGCTCTATGAAGGCTGAGGTTCTACAGAACAAAGAAGATACCTAGACTGGGGGTCAGGGATGCTTCTCTGAGGAAGTGATAGTTTATATGAAGGATAAGGAGGGCTTAAGTAGGGGGAGCATGTGAGACAAGTATATATTCCTTTACTTTTAAGAGCTCTCCCTCAGTGCACAACACAGAAGAGACACTCAAAATATATCTGCTGAATGAATCAGGATTGGTGGGAAAAAACACCTAAGAAAATGCCAGTTTAGACTCTGCCTACAAGAAGTCTATAAACCAAGTTGTGCTGTGAGATTCCAGAATGTGCCAGAAGAAGAGATGAACATCCTTGGTTCACATGGAGGATGACAGTTCCTCTAGACAGGTGTACAAGATCTAGGGTCTTAGCAGGCTTTGAAACAATTGCTTCTCACCTCAACTCAACTGGGAAGGTAAATTGAATTGAAAGTTAAATGAAAAACTGATTAATTCCAGACATACACCTTATCACATAACATCCAGGGGACACTAGGATGAAACTTTACAATATGTCCGTTGGGTGCACAGACACTAGGGAGGCCACCTGGGGCTACCCTTCTATCTAAATTACCAAATCCAGTGGCATGTCAGCAGAGAGAGTTCTGATGCTTTCAGGCCCTACCTTTGACATAATCTGATTTTGCAGCCCTTTCCACACAGCTTTAATTTGCTATTCAAGAAAATTTTTGTGTTCAGAGAATCCAAGTGAATCCTGGATTCCTCCAGGTAAAATTTCTTTTGAGTTTGCATGATGCCTTCTTCAGGCAGGGACTTCAAGCAGGGCATGTCCCGTGCCTTGGACTGACTTTATCTGTTCAATCCACCTTCCCCTTTGCAGAAAGTACAGCATTACTTTTTTAAAATATAATTTAAAATAGTTTATTAAAATTGCAATGGACTTTTAGTTATTGCAGGTGCTTCATGGCTGGTTCAGTTTTTGTAAATAAAAGTAGCATGGAACATACGCATATACATACCTATCAGCCATTACCTATTTTCACTTCCAAGCAAGGAAACATTGATTTGCTTCTCTGCTGTTAATGGAAGCATTCTTATGGTGGTACTGATTATATCTAGGGTTAGAATATAAGGAGATATGTCCTTGTAATCATAGACACCAGTAGTGATAATTGCCTGGGAAGTCCTTCAAGGACAGGAAATATGAGATCAAGACTGGTAGTTCTGGTGGCAAAAGTGTGATATTTATAATGGAAAGCTTAACACTAATTAGAAAGTAATCAAATGACAAGGCAGTCTTTGCTGTCAGGAAAGATATATTTTAAAAAGTCAAAACATTGTGAGTCACTCTCTTACAATGCAATTCTCTGTTTTGTCTCTACCTGGTTAATTTGCAAACCAACTTCTACTCTGAGAGAGGAAATGATTTTTACATAAAAGCACTGGAGCAGCTTTCTTTCACTACACAGTCTGAACTCTACAGAGTATCTTTTCTTAAAATTATATTTTATTGATTATGCTATTACAGTTTTCCCATTTCTCCCCCATCATTCTCCTCCACCCTGCACACGCCCTCCCAACCAAGGCAACCCAGTCACTGGGTTGTGATGCTGGATGTGGGGGCGGGGTCCGAGAGGGAACAATGGCGCTTGTTCTGCTCTATCTCAGATTCCAGTCCAGTCCGTCACTTTCCCCAAGCAAATTGGGCCCTTCTTGTGCTGATTTCCGTGTGGGTGGGCTTGTGTACATTCTAGGACCCTGTGGGTCTCTCCAACAAACTCTCCTGTGAGGCTGGGATTCTCTCCCGGCACCTCAACCCCCACAAGTGTTTTCAATTGGTGCTTTTAGGCTTTATTTTCCCTGCTTTGCGAGGTCTGTCTTGCTGCCCATTTTCACCTGGTTAATCTGCACGTGAATGTGTGAGTGCGGTCAGCCGCCTTGTGCGCCTCGCTTGGTCTGCTCGTTGCCTCCCCATGCTCAGTCACCTGAATTCTACAGAGTATCTTTTAAAACTCTTGAATATTTTGGTTGTAAAGAAGCGGAAACACATAATTTTCTAAATTATCTTGTTTACTTTGACCTAATCCAATGACTAACAAAGATAATCTGAACCCTTGCCTGGAACTGTTTTAGATACTAGCTAGCATCATAAGATGTATAGGGGAATAAAAGGCAAAAGATTCATTGGCTTCTTAAAATAGGAGGCTTAGGTTAAAAACTGTAAAAGGCTGAAGAAATTGAGGCATCAAAAATGAATGCTTTTTAGTGGCAAAGAATGAGCAAAAGGCGTAATGCCAGGTTCTTTATTTTTTCTTTCCTCCCCTAAAGCTTCTTTAAATACAGGGACAGAGTTACTTTATACAGACCTGAAGCCCAAGGCAATTCCATGAAAATGCAAATGGTAGCTCCAGGGCTTCCTGACAACTTAATAAAAGTATCAAAAGGAAGAAGAGAGAAAGTTGAATGGCAGCTTTTTTTATGATGATGGAGGACAAAGGTCTTGTTGAGGGTGGATTTGGTCAGGAATTGCCCCCACTATGGACAGTGACCCTGAAGGATTCCACACTTCTTCACAACCACCCCTTGATTTGCATCTCAAACATTTTATATTAAATCCTGATGGTCTGGCAGCTTTTGGTGAGTGCAGGATACCGCATAAGTCTTTGCACTGAGCTGAATAATCAGTCTTCCTAAAGTTCTTAGATTTAGACTAAGGTGGGGCTGTTGAAACAGACTAAGGCATCTGACTGAAGGCCCTTTTGCTAGAAGCCAGCCTACCTCACACACAGAGCAGCTGAAAAACTCACTTCCTGATGGACAGTCAATGACATGCAGCGCCTGTGCTTTTGGTAATCAGAGGCCAGAGCAGAGGGCTGCAGCTGACTGCTCTGACCCATCCCTCCACTCTGCATAGGAGTCATCATTCTTCTCCTGCTGGAAGTTTTCTTTTTTATAACATGCCTCACACCATTAAAATTCACTTAACATTCTACTCCACTTACAATTTTAGCATGTAGATATTTCCCTAATGTTCAGAGTTATATTTTTATTTTCTGCATTACACTTCCAAGAGCCTTTCCTTAGGTTCCATCTCAGTGGCTAATGGGGAGCAGAGAACTTCAGGATCCTGATAACTGGGAGCCTTTTAGGTGGCTGGCATAGAGGGAGAAAAAGGAGAGGAGAGAATTTTCAAGAAGGGTCTGACTTCAGCCTAAGAGTGCATTTCATCAGTCTGCACTGAGCTTTTCACATATGTAAATATCCTCATGTTCAGAGAATAAGCTTAACTTGTAAGAGTTTTAGAGAAACTTTTAAAGACATTGTCTCTTAGACCATTTAAATAAACCATTTGTTAGAACTGGAGTCAGAAATCCATGGAAATTGAGGTCTATACTTGGCAGATGTTTCATGGTTAAAAGACAATCATGACTGATTCTCCAGATCTTGGGGAAGAGTTCAGTTATAGCTGCCTCCCATCCATCCATCCACTCACCCATCCATCCACATAAAATTCCCTTCCTTCCTTCCTTCCTTCCTTCCTTCCTTCCTTCCTTCCTTCCTTCCTTCCTTCCTTCCTTCCTTCCTTCCTTCCATGTTTACAAGTTACAAGGAATACAAAAGTGAATATTACAAGGTTCCTCTTCTCTAGATGCTGTATTCTGGTGAGAGAGAAGGAGGGAGGAAGGAGGTGAGCAGGAGGTAATGTAACAGGGAGGTCTGCCCAGATCACTGGGAGGTAGAGAGAATCCCTGAGGTGGTGAACATCTGCTTTCTCCAGAGAAGGGTGAGGCCATAGGAGGAGATTGCTAGGCAACAGTAAACAAGCTGGTGCCAGCATGCATTGCCCCAGCAACAGAGCAGCTCAAGCCAGCACTTGACACAGCAGAAGGATGTTTGTACGGAGTGGCTCTTGGCTAGCAAAACATTTGGACAAGGGAAAAAGACTTTCCTAAGTGCTTCCGGCATGCATGGGATTTGGGCTGGGGCTTTAAAAATGAAGCGTGTGCAGGAACTCATGCTCTTTCCTCCCCCTCACTAGCCTGGTCAGGGGTCTGCGGACTGAGCATTCGGGGTGGTGGGCCCTGGAGACCGCCTGACTAGGTGACAAGCCCCACACCCCACCCTGTATAAGAGGTGGTGGCAGCATGGCTACCCCTAGCCAGGCTCACACAGACTTGAGAAAGATGTCTGAAGCTGGACTGTGACCAGGAACTAGCTATGCTGCCTGGATAATCATGCTGCAGGTCCCTGTGTATCACAAGGATGGTATTTTTAAACGAGAAAAGGGATTCCAGGCCTAGCATTGAACTGATCTGGCAGAGGGTGGAGGAGTACTCACCTTTGGGTGTTTTAAAGGAATGAACTTTGAAGCAGAAGCCCATTATTCTTCCAGCATTGTATAGCCTTTGAATAAAAGACTTTTCTTTTCCTCTTTCACCAAACCTCTGCCAGAGGAGTTTGAAGGTGGCCGGCAGCAGGACCCCCTGTGGATGTACAGCAACACTAACGGTGCCCAACCTGTGGCTCTACCTGCTCATTGCAGGTTGACCACCCTCCCCACCCCCAGCCAGGAGTAGAATTGTGGGGTTTCCAGGTCTCTGGGAATGTCTCTCTGCATGCTCCCATAAGGCGCTGGCTGCTTAGAGACACCTGGCAGGTGCAAAGAAAATGGACCTGGCAAGATGATAGATTCTAAGAAGGGGTGAGGATCACCTGAGTTTTGGGGCTGTGAACCAGGGTCTTGGTGAGGACTGGCTGAGTTTGGGGGAGGTCACTGCCTGGGCACCACTGTTTGTGAGATCAGTTGGCAGAAAATGGGCTTGTGAGCACTTGTTTTGTATAATGGAGCTGGGGGATCAAGTTCTGCTTGTATGTTCCCAGTTTGCCTGGATTTTCCTGGTCATAACATTAGGCCTGCTATACCTCCAGGCCAATAGGGGCTGCTGTGCGTTGGCTCCTGGAGGGAGCCCGCTGTGTAGAATTCTAGCAAGCCGGAGTATGCACAGCCATAATCCAATGTCTAAGGAGCAACTGGTTTATTATTGCAACACTGTGTGTCCTATGTTTATTTTAGACCATGGGGGAAAATGGCCTCTAGATGGTTCTCTAAATCACTATACCATCATGCAATTGGAACAGTATTGTAAACGGTTAGACAAACGGGATAAAATCCATTATGTCAAGGCATTTGTGTCATTGCGTGATAGAGTTTCACCAGGGACAAAGAACTGCTTGATGGTGCAGAGAAGTAGCCTCAAAACCTCTTCTTGACAGTAAGACACAGAACGAAGAGAAGAATGAGGAAATAAGTCTTGATAATGCCCTGAAGCCAGTGGACACAGGGTTGGCAGCAGGATGACCTCCCCTGTTACCACCCCTTCCACTGCTACCCTTGAAATAGGGCCCAGAGAGTCAACAGCCCCAACCCTATATGACAAGGGTCAGATCTCCCCATCGAAGACCCAACAGGGCACCCAAAACAGCCAGGGAATACAGGAAGGACCCTCATCTGGAGCAGTTCCTTTTGAGGCAATATCTTACAGGCAGAATAAATCAAGTAGGCCCGGTTGCTGGATACTATTGGGCCCATACTCTGTTTTCCACTTCAGACATACTGAATTAGAATAATTCTAATCCCTCATATAGGGATGATCCTCAGAGAATGGCAGATCCTTTCACCTCCATTTTTGCCACTCACCACCTAAACTGGGCAGATGTACAGGCTCTCCTTAATATCCCGCTGACAGTGGGTGATGGATGAAAGGGAGCTGGTTATAAATAAGGCTAATGAAGAGGCTCAATGTCTCCACCAAGAGAATCCCAATGGGACACCCAACCCAGCTGGGACAATCCCCTTGTTAGAGCCCAGCTGGGACCCGAATAACGGGGACCTAATCCTCCTGGAATATTACAGAAGGTACGTATTGGAAGGGCTTACAAAGGGGTGCCCAAGCAAATGAGCTCGGTTATGATATTGGCTGTTCAACAAAAACCAAATGAGGATCTTTCTGAATTTTTAGAAAGGATCTATGAGGCCCGTAGAAAGCACACTGATGCTGCTGACCCAGAGGCACCAGAAAATGTCCAGATGGTGAACGTGACTTTTATTGGGCAAAGTGCCCCCAGTAGAAGAAGGAAACCCCAGCATTTAGATGGGGCATGGGGGATGAAGCCCTCCCAAATGGCGGATGTAGTTTTTAAAGTCTACAATGCCCAGGAAGCAAGAAAGTTAGAACAGGTCATGGTGTTCTTAGAACAGGTTGGGGAAACCAGGAGAGATGGAACCTGGGAGGAAGGAGGAAAGACCTACTAGGCATCAATCAGTGGGCCCATTGCAAAGATGAGGGCCTTGGAGAATGGCCTGCCTGTAGCTCCGAAGGGAAAATAGAGAGGATGAAAACCCTCACCAAGGAATGCTAGAAAGGAAAGGGGAGTCTGATGACGAATGGGCGGCCCAAGGCCTCCCCTAGACCTCTCCCAACTGATTATTATTTCCCCGCAGGAGCCCTGGGTGCATTTGATGGTGGGAAACAAGCTAATTGATTTCCTCGTAGATACAGGAGCTACACAATCGGTGCTAAATAACAAAGATAACCAAGAAAAGTTCGGGTGCAGTAATGGTTACTGGAGTGACTGCACAATTACAAAACAGGTGTTCCTTCAACCTCTGGAAAGCCAGCTTGAGGGTCGAAAGCTTCTGTGTAGTTTTCTCTGCATGCCAGACTTCCCCATTCCATTGCTGGGCGGAGAATTTCTTTGTAAACTGCATGCACGAGTGGCCTTTTCTCCCGAGAAGCAGCAATTGTGTGTGGAAGTCTGGCTGGAAAATGCTATCCAGCTTCAGGCACTCCTGACTTGCCTGGAAGGCCCCAGAGTAAACTCCCCCCAATCAAATCAATGAACAGGTTGATCAGTCTGTTTGGGTGCACAGAACTACGGGTGGAGCTGTTAACATCTAACCCATACAGGATACTCATCCTGTGGTACCCAACCCTGACATTCTGTTAGACAACCCAAAGGTTGCTTTACAGACTACCACTCCCTTGAATCTGGCCACTCTGCTCCCAGACTCAGAGAGAGACTCAGCCACCCAGCATCACTTCTTGGAAATCATTGACCAAGTTTATTCCAGCAGGCATGATGTACTGGACCAGCAGCTGACAGCACCAGGCTGGGACGCCCATAGAGATGGGGGCAGCTTCATGGAGAATAGCCAGGGAGGAGCTAGGTTTGGTTCTCCTCACAGCATTCAAGGTGACAGTGGACTGTCATTCACTCCAGAGATCTCTCAGAAGATTGGGGAGGCATCTTGGAGACCTCGATCTTTGCAAAGACTGAGAAAATGAATCACGCAATAAAGAAGACCCTGGTAAAAATATGCCAAGAAATGCACTTGAAATGAGACCAGGCACTCCCTATTGCCTTGCTCTGAATTAGGGAAGCACCCAGAAGTGGGCTTAAATTGAGCCCTTTTGAAATAGCTCATGAAAGACCCTTCCAAATCTCTGTTTTTGGAGTGCCCCCTTTAGATTTGGAGTGTGAGTCAAAAATTAAGCAATATGTACATGTAGGGCAAACACTAACAATTCCGCATAAGCTTGCTCACTGAGGGCCTGCCTATCCATCTGATGGGTCCTTACACCTACTCCAGCTGGGAGACCAAGTTTTACTAAAGACCTAGAAGACATGGATAAAATGGGGACTGCCTGAGGAGGCCTTGGACCCTGCTGCTGTGACTGATACTGGAAGGGAAAGCTGGACACGCACACCTGAAAGAGATTTAGAGTCCTGCTTTGGAAAGGGACAGCAGCTCCCCAAGCCAAGTCCTTTCTTTCCTTTTTGCATTTCCCAGGGGGTGGCTTCCTCAGCAAATTCACTCTGCTGGGGTGAAGGCTAGCTGCCCCCAAAACCCTGTTACATAATAAGGATTTAGCAAGGAATAGGATCAAAGGCCTGTGTTTACAGAATGTGTTTGCCAATCTAGGGACTTTAGGTGCCTGATACAGAGTTAAAGTATGGTCCTTCCAATGGTTAAAAAGGACAAGGACTGAAAGTGATGTATGGTTATTTTTGAATGAGTATACAGGTATATAGAAGGTTACGAAGGTTTTAAACTTGAAAGGAAAGAAACCTCAATTCTTAGTTACAGCTATTCTATGATTGCTTTCTGATCTTGTGGGGACCTGATTTGATCTTTGCTGTTTTGTGTACAGTGGGAATCTTTCGTCTCCATTGTTTGGGGCTTTGTGCCATGGTGTTGGCTGGGATACATACGGGGGTAAGAGGTCATGTCTCTGTTGTGAGACCAGTTGGCACACTGATAGGCAAGAGAATGTTTCTACCAATGAGGCTTCAGGCCATTTGGACCTAAGAAAGGTCATCTGTGTGACCAGTTGGTGTGACTGGTTGGTGTGAAACAAGATTCTAAGGCTAGGTCTAGTCTCCCCTGTCTTTGCTTTAGGTTAAACTGAGGTTTCTGAGAGTTAAAACTTCACATTAGGTTGGAAAGTAAATAATAGAAGGTATGAGGCATGGAGATGCAATTTTGGTGGATATTTGAAGGACAAGAATTTTTCTTTTTTACTTCGTATTTTTCTCCCTACATAACCCTCCAGAATCTGGCATTCTTTATAAGTGAGTGATGGCACAAGTTTCTTTGCATAAAATGAATGAGATCAGTTGCCAATGGTGGTTTTGTTAACCAAGACTCTGAGTGGAATGACATGCCTGAAGGAGGCATGACAGGACTCTGGTCGTTGCCAGAAAGCCTTGAGGAACAGAGATCAACTTTCAAAACTAATGAAAGCCCCCTGGAGAAATGGCCTGGGACCTTGTTCGGTCATGTGGTTCATGGCAGTCTTTCCAGGGAAGGAATGAAGACTTCTTTCCTGGAAGATGGCAAGGAGGAACCTTAAGACACATTGGGAATTCCTCAAGGATTTGAGGAATATAGGTACTTCAGGCAAAGCTGGATGGCAGCGGTGGGGCTTGGCTTCTGCACCCTGAAGGGCTGACCAAAGCTCAATCTAAAGATTTCTTGTGCGAGTTCCAGCAAATCAGATTTAGAGAACTATGTGATCAGTTGCTGTTCTTGTGCTTATGTGAATAAACAGTAAATGTTAAAACCAGATTTAATGCAGTCCCTTTAACGGCAACGAGGGTGATCTTAAGGAGAAAAATCGTGTTTCAAGGGAAGTCATAATGCTCAATTGTGGATATTGGACTTTAGTGTAGCAAACTGTCTTCAAAGTCTTGTTTTCACTACGAAGTTGAACTGGTTTCTATACACAGATGTTACCTCAACACATGATGATGAACATCACAGAGATGTTCAATTGACAGGCAAGAAAAGTTTGTCAAACTGTCACTGTTTAATGTCATTCCAGCAAAGGCCTTGCAGTGGGACATTTTGAAAGACAGTCTTGAGGACTCAGAGGCTGGTTTAGGATTTGTTGTGCAAGAACACCTGTGTGTCCTTCCTTCTGTTTTCATAGGGTATATGCCTATGACTCCATTACTTGGGTGACTGTTTACATGGTATAGACTTCACTGAAGAGGCCCATTTGCATCACCACCTCCTAAGACTTAACAGTTTAGCTGGACTAAGTGGTTGAGTTGGTGAAGTATGGGGTGGTCTTTCAGCTTTGCTCAAAACTGTTTCCTTTTCTGCCCTAATGGTTTAGACAGAAAAGGGCCTGAAGTGTCAAAGGGGGGAAATCCTATAATACTTCCCCTCAGCTGGAATTAAATATGGCCGTAAAAGGGCTTTGGACAGTTGTGACATGCCTTGCTCACCTTCCTCCGAAAGCCACTCTTTCTTAATCTGGGACATTATGGGATTAATCCCTACCTTGGTTATGGCTCTGACTGTGACTTCTAACCCTCTTGCCAAATTTGTGACCTCCAGAATATTACAAGGATGCCAACTTATCCAGCAATGCCATCCTTTGGACATCATGCATGCTGATTCCCAGGAATCATCCACTGACCTGGACTTTGCAAGATCCTTCTCCCTTGTGTGAAGGCCTCCCTCTACCCCAAACCCCCTTTTTTGTTACGAACCTCTGGACAAGGCCATAGATAGGACTATGTCCTTGGCTAGCAGGAAGTAGCTACAGAAGAACGAAGTAGCTACAGAAGAACAAGACTTTCACCCATTTGTTTTTGTAAGATTATAAGGTCCAGAGTGTAATGGGGGTGTTGACCAGACCACTGGAGGGCAGAGAGAATCCCTGAGGTGGCAAAAGCCTGTCTTCCGCAGAGAAGGGAGGGGCCATAGGTAGAGACTGCCCAAAGCAACAGTACACAACACAGTGCCAGTGATTGTTGCCTTGGCCACGGAGCAGCACAAGCCAGTGTGCGATGGAACAGAAGGAGGTTTGCACAGAGTGTGTGTCCGGCTAGTGAACAAGGGAAAAAGATTGTCCTATGTGCTTCCAGTGTGTGGGATTTGGGGCCAGGACTTTAAAAGTGAAGTGTGTGTAGGAACTTACACTCTTTCTTCCCTCTCGCTAGTGTAGTCAGGGTCAGGGGTCCGAGTGTTCCCAGGCCAGCAGGTGACTGTGGAGCAGCAAACCCTGTGCCTCTCCTTGTGCGAGAGGTGGTGGCAGCACTGTTGACCTGCATGGCACTGCATGGCCCTGCCCAGTCCGGTGCACACAGATTTGAGAGAGAAGGCTGAGGCTGGACTTTGACCAGGCACCAGCTATGCCACCTGGATGATCATGCTGTGGCCACCTGTGGACTGCAAAGGATGGTATTTTTAAATGGGAGAAGGGATTCCAAGTGCAGTCTTCAACCGATCTGGCAGAGGGTGGAGGAGTATTTGCTTCTGGGTATTTTAAAGGGAATAGGCTTTGAGGCAGAAGCCCATTATTCTTCCAAAACTGTATAGTCTTTAATAAAAGACTTTTTTCTTTTTCACCAAACCTCTGCCTCTGGAGTTTATGGGTGGCAGGCAGCAGAACCCCACATGGCTGTATGGTAAAAGTAAGGGGAAAGGTGTGGGAGACACACCTTTAAGGATTACAATATAATGTGATAAATTTCCAAGTATAAATTCACACAAAATTCTATGGGAGCACCGGTAAAGAAGTTCCCCTTTAAAGATCAAAACTGCTTAGAGGCAACCAGGTAAACTAAATTTATTTCTTTGTTTCTTTCGCTTGTCTAATTGTTAAAAAACTTTAAGGTGCCCAAGATCATTTCAAGGTGCAGAAGAAAAACGGGGAGACATTAATATTATACAGAAAGTGGACAATCCACTTGGGATAATTGAATTGCAGAATCTAAAACTATCTATACACCCTTAAAAGTCACAGTTTAATCATGTGTCTTAGTAATACTATACTTATCTGTAAGCACATCAATATTGAGTGAAAATAATTGGCAATAAAACTAACTTACGTATACAAAAGCAAATCATTTCTATATACACACAGAAAGAGCTAACAATAGAAAAAGTGGTATAAAATAAGAAATGAAAATATCTTATCAACTCTCTACTTCTCAACGCCTTTTAAAAATAACCCGGAGATCTATTTTTACTTATACTACTCATACGGGATTAGGCCTGTTTTAGACGGTGGTTGTTTCTATTTCCACATGGTTTTATGTTCCCTATTAATGTCTCCTGAAGGGAAAAAGAGCTCTGTCTTATGTATCCAAATACTATATAAAATTAAGCTTTTCTTAAATAAAAGATGTATTTTTCATTCTTAAATCAAGAATAAGTAAAAAGAGAAACTGATGTGTTATTTAGCAGATCAGAGTGAAGGGTCTGGCTTCTGAGATGTCTAGCTTTCCTGGGGAAGATTGTCTTTTAAAGATAACCTTTGACTTAAGGTCATGAAATATTTGAGCGATGTTGCCATCATTTGAACCTCATTCTGTGGGAAAAAACTGCATGGATTCTCCTAAGTAGTTTTAAAAGGTCAACTCAAGAGTTTCATTATTTACCTTGAAAATAATTTGAAACCAAAATAGTTTCCGACTAGATGGGTGAATATATCCGAGTCACTTGAAATTCCATAGTCACAGAAACCTGATTTTTAGAGTTAGAAGTAAATGAAGAGATAATCCAGAACCATCCTTACATCTAAAGATGAAGAAAGAGGACCTTGCTCAAGGTCACAGGCAATGAACGTAAGTACTAGGACTTTGAAAAACTCTGACTTCTCAGTTTATCCTTTATATTTCTTTCTACTATGTAGTTCTTCACAGGTGATGAATATAAGATACAGAGAAATAAATATGCCAATTTCTCTTACTCATCAGCCACCAGAGACAAAATCACACAAGTAACGAATACTATCCCAAATGCCAATGATAGATATCATTAGTATCTTCAAACCACAACATTTCCTAAAAATTGGTGTTTTTTCTATAGCAACTGGGTTATTCATTCATTTGTTCCTTTAATAATTATCTTATGAACTTCAGGTATATGTTAGATAATGGGCTCTATCAGACTGAAATAATAGCAGGCATTTCCTCCAGTAACCAAATAATTGGGTTGATTCTAGCCCTGTCCCAGGGGACTTCCTTTTCCCTTCTAATGCCTTTGCTTCTCAGCTTCCCAACCTTGTGGCTTAACTTCAGTTCTCCTCCAATTCATCTGTCAACTCCCATGGCTTTGGCTAGGACCTTGCTATCACCTGGCATTGCTCCGAATCTGAAATCTCAAACTCTAAAATTCCACTCTGATCATAGCTTTGTTTCCATTACTCTTCTCCCACAACAACTACCTTTGATGCTGCGTCATGGTCTTTGGTCCCTTTCTTCCTACTGAGATCTTTCATAGCTTTATTTCCTCCCGCATCCAGCTTACACTCCATTTTCTGGCCAATTTGTTCAATTCCATTGACCTCCCCACTGTCACCCTTACCCTGACATAGATTCATCCAACAATTTGTCCTTGTAATGTCCTGTACTTGGCCTATGGACCCCTGTTGAAGAAGGTTGCTTGACTGATAGCTCAGAGAAAGCTGAAGACCAGAGACTGGGCTGAGCCCTCAACACCACTCAACAGTCCTATCTTATCTCAGCTCCCTCTTCAGCCTTTCAAAAGACTCCCCTGCTTCCCTCAAGACAATACTGCATACCTACCTCCTTTTCTATTCTCTGACGACCTTGTCTTCCATTTCCACAGAATAAGGAAGCACCAGGCTTGAAGTATCTCAAATGCTCACCCATCTTCTCCAACATAACACCACCTGCACTTGGGAAAGCCCAGTAGTACAATCTCTCTGAAAGGAAATTTGGCAATACCCAGAAAAAGTGCGTATACCTTGAATCAGCAAACCCACTTCAAGGAATCTATCTGAAAGATAAAGCGACAAAGATACAAAGTGAACTAAACACAGGCTGTCCGTTCCAGCACCGACTGTAGAAGAAGGAAAGATTGGAAACCTCCCGGATGTCCCTCGGGACTGTAACTATGGCACATCCACAATTGTTCCCCAGACGGCTGTGAAAGGAAATAAACGGGGCAGCTCTCCACGAACTGAAATGAAGTAGCCCCCAGTGCCCACTCGGTGTAAAAGGGAGAAGGGTGCAGAGGAAAGCTGTCGCGTGCTGCTTCGGCTTTTTAAAGGTGCTGAGGATAGGGAGACACCTCTGTGTCTCTATAAGCATGTTCTTGTATTTTCAAAAAGGAATAATGGGTGTTGTTCTGACTTTCACATTAACTATCGCCAGGATGTCCCAGGGTAGGGTTCTGCCTTTTTTTTTTTTTTCTTTTTTGAAACCCTGTTACATTTCTTGCCAGTCACTTGCCAAAACGCGCTTGACCTTGCCATCCCCTTGGGTGTTCTCGCTGCTTTTCCAGAGGTCTGTGCCACATGCCCACTGGGTCCTCACGTGACCGCCCCCTGCATTTCCCCAGCCCTCTCTGACTCCTGCTCCGGATGAGAGCAGTGCGCTGGGCAGAAACAACGAAGTGAACGACGGTTTCAAAAGCAACCTGTAGGCACTCGGGACTGTTAAAACGGAGTCCTTACAAATGAACCCGATGTTGTGTGTTTCCTGTACTGAAGCACAGACGTTCTCAGCTAAAGTAGTTTCTCTTCATTCGGGCAAATTACTTTCCTGGAGTAAAGAAGATAAAGTCAGCAGAAAGGCTTTCTCATTTGAAGTCTGTAAATTAGAGAAAGCTTGGAATAAATTTATCAGAAGCCAAGCTCATTGTGACATGAAGGAAAAACCCTTAGAATTCTGTTGGCTTGGCTTAGTGCTGGGTCTATAGTTTATCTTTAGGAAATCATTAATGAGTATTTGTTGAATTTCTACAGTTTTTGTAAATTTGTCTGAAAAGCAAAGTAGTGTTCAAGAGCCTTCAAAGAAGTAACCTTTGAAATAAATTTCTATGAAGCTCAGCAAAATTGAAAAGGAATGTAAATGAGCAAGAGAAACTTCTGGCTTGGTTTGATAAAAGCGCTGCTTAATTTCAGTACATTTGATAAGCAGAGTTTAAGCTAATGCTGCCCTGGCCTCCATAATGCAGTCCAGGGAATAATTACTCCACGCAAAATAAGTGGTTGGCTTTTCCATGGCAATGGTGCATTTTGCCTCGAGTTGTAATCTGTCAGACACCCCAGCAGCTATAAAAGAATCCTCTTCAATTCCCTCCTAATTTGTGAGTCCCTGTTAGACATGCAAATCCTCTTGATTCCCATGGAGAAAATCCCCATTAAAAAGAGAATTTGAAGTAGGAAATGAAAAAGAGATAAGACAGTTCCCAGGGTTCAAGGGCTGCTTTTAGAAAGCCCACGCTCTCAGAGGTGACTGCCTTTGAAGCACGCAGGCCAGGACACCTCTGTCTTTTAACCAGGGTCTGTCCACAGTGTCTGCCACGACCCAGCAAGTCCTCCCATATCTGAGAACATGTGCATCCAAGAAGTCAAACTGCAAGTGAAGAATACAGTATCAGGGTGAGGATTTCTTTTACTGGTGGGGGTTAAAAAAAATCCCCACTCAAGGATATGTTCATTGATTTTAGAGAGGGGCAGGAGGGAGGGAGACAGAGAGAGAGAGAGAGAGAGAGAGAGAGAGAGAGAGATGGATGTGAGAAACATCGGCTACCAGGGATCGAACCCACAACCATTTGGTGTATGGGATGATTCTCCAACCACCTAAGCCACCCAGCCAGGTCCTTACGGGATTTTTATATTGATTTTCTGTGTTTAGGATTCATATAAAACAGCCAGCCTTGCTCCCCAAGCAATAATGCTTTCAAGGGTGAGATCAAGGCAGCCCAAATGAGAGAAAGCGCTAGAAAGGGGAGTTTTAAATTAATGAATTGGGGTGCAGCAAATGATTAATCGGAACAATTAGGATCAAGCCCCAAGCTTTAGTTTTGCATGGCTGTGCAGTTCCGGTCAAGGAGCTAATTTTCAGTGATTAGCCACTATTGTTTTTTAATAGGTTCTTAAATAAAAAACACTTAATCTTGATCTATGAATACACAGGTGAAACAAGGGGAGAGAATTGGAATGTTCCATGGATAATTCATACTGAAGATGACTTAGACTTCAAATATCTGGGTAGAGGCAAAAGCTGTTTTTCCAAATTTGACGTTTAGGTAATGTCTTGCCTTCTCTACTACCTGCTGAACTGGTAAGGTGGGATCTGGAGGGCTTAAACAGTCAGCTTGTGATCATTCCTGTGTCAAACATTATAATGAACAGTTTTCCTATTTTCACTTGATTTTGTATTGTTTTATTAGTTTTCTATTATCTATAGAGTGAATGTCAACAAAAACTTAGACGGGCACTGTATTCTGGGTATAAGGAATTTTATAAAACTGACAGGTGTGGTATCTGTCACAATATAGGAGCATATTTGGGAAGACCAGGTAATCTTCTATATTAAAATGACACAGTGAAAAAGTTTGGTCTGGAATTGTCTAGAATTTAGATAATACGATTTTCCTGCTTAAATCTATACATTTATCGGCACAGCCATAGCGCATTTTCCATGAGACTATTCTAATTTCCTAGCAGTCCAGAACCACACCCCCCAAAAAAAGTTTTGAAAATGCCCTTTAGAGATGAACAGATAGACAATAAAAAGGAAAAGGAATTTTCTGGTCTTGATGTCTGTACCAGGCTGACAATACGCATTTCTCTGAATGACTCATAGCTTGACTTTTTCTTTACAGTGACAGAGCTGAAACTCAGAAGAACCTTCAATGAAGACACTACATCAACATCAGTCATTTGGAAGAAGTACTACAAAAAAGAATTTCTAACTCTTAAATACAATGCTTTCTTTTGAAATATTTTCCGGATCATTGAAATTAGTGTAATAATTTTGTGGCTGACAAATTAGATATATTAGGAATAAACTTTGTATATTCCCATAAACACATATCTGCACTCATGTATAAATGCAGATTTCATAAGTAAGTATGGAGATTCATACATAATTGTGAATCAGAAAGGCCACTTCATTCAACATCTCAGCAATCACCAGAGTGCTTCATTTGTCTCATTAATGAAATATCATTCAGTGTTGACTTTGTGAAAGACACTGTGCTTGCAGATGGGGTGGACACAAAGGTGAAAAGTACATGTCACATCTGTCCCAAGGAAGGAAAAAAACTTCAGAGGGACAAATGACAAATCTACAAGCAATTCCCAGAACAAGGAATACAGGAAATGGTATCCTCCCAAACTATTTTGTATTCCAGAAAAATAGAGACAGTGTTGACCTTCTGGAAGAGAGACCAGCTGAAACTTATTATCACAGGCAAGCTTATTAAGTAAATATCAATAGCCACTTAAGAGGATTTTTGAGCTAAGTTTCTCTTAGGAGCATTCAGCAAAAACAAAACTCCTCCAGAGTATAGATTATGTGTCATTAAAACTCCTTTCAAAGATCCAAGGAAGTTTACAGAAACTTATTTTGGAAACTTGGAAAAAAATAAAACCTCAAGGACGTTATGCTCTGCTAATTTTATGAGTTGTAATTGGCAACTTAAATGGTATTGCTTCAAATTAGGATCAAAATCAGCAGCCATATTAATTAGCCCAAACATTTTAAAATTTATACAGAAACCATTCAAAAACACCCTGTCCCCTGTACTAATTTAGTAGGCTGCTGGTCACGAGTGCTGGCCCCAAAGATGTTGAGCTTTGTTTCATCTTCTGCAGAAGGTTTGCTATCATAGGTTTTCTGGGTCAAGATTTGTATCCTCTGTGAAACCATCAGCCTGTGGCTCTATGTTCATCTCTCATCTTTACCTCTTGGACTTCCTAACTTACTTCACGAGGTAGAGCTTTATTCTAGTCTATTGGTTTCCTATTGCTGCTATAACAATTTATGCCAATTTAAAAAACACAGATTGATTATCTGTCCATTCTGAAGTTCAACACAGGTCTCAATGGAATAAGATCTCAGTTTTAACATGCTTGTGTCCCTTTAGGACACTCTAGGGGACAATAATTTCTTCTGAGTCTTCCACTTTGAAGGACTCTTGTGACTACATGATACCCACCTGGATAATTCAAGATAATCACCGTATTTGGAGGTTAGCTGATTAGTGACTTTAATTCCACTTGCAGCCATAATTCCCTTTTGCCATAAATCATAACACGCTTACACATGCTAGGGATTAGGCTACAGACACCTTGGAGGGCTATCACTCTTCCTATCACTTTTATCATTATAGAAGGCTTGTAAGTATCACTTTCCAGGCACTTTCTAAAGGTGTTTGGGGCAGGGTCTTGTGGATTATAGGGCAGTTTATTATCTCAATCCTCGCAGCTAAGAGATGTAGGAAAACAAAATGTGAAGATGCTCGCCTGAATGTTCACAATGTTTCACAAATGTGTCTCCTCAACTGTAGGTTCTGTCCAAACCTGTGTCCTCACCAAGCGTCCAGGTACTCCAAAGTAAACAATGCAAACCTACTTCAAAGTCAACTTAAAATTCTTCAGTAAGAGTCAGTGTTTCATGAACTTATGGCAAGCGAAGGAGACCTACTTGGCTCACATTTGGAGCCTACTGGCAAATGGGGTTGAGGCCAGTCAACAGCTAAATAAGAGGACCTGGGGAGGACACTGCTGCCGGCGCTTCACAAGGGAGGGCCTTGAGAAGACCCAGGAAAGTGTCAAAATACGTCCTCTTTACGGCCAGACTGCAAGGGGAAAAGTGACGTGAGGAGTGAAGTGATGTCATACAACTATATATCACCCGCAAGTATTTCCTTCATTCTTTGTTCTAAGAAATAGTGCACAGTCACAACTCTACACACTTACAACTTTAAAAAATGTCAAGCGCGTCATGCCTTTCCTCTTAAAATGCTCCCATTGCTTCCTCTCACATTCAGAATAAAATTCCTTACCCGGGTCTGCAAAGTCCCACGTGGCCTTTCATGGGCTCTCCCTGACCCATCTCCTCCAGTCTCCATCGTGACCAGTGTCTCCGCCCTAGAGACCCTTGCCAGGCTCCTTCCCACCTTTGACATCTTTGCTTGTCTGTACGCCTGCAGTGCTTGTCCTGCAGATTGTCGCATCACTGGCTCCTTCTTGTCATTCTGATATCAGGATCAATGTTACCTCCCCAGTGAGACTTTCCATCATCCATCAACCCCTTATTTCAATTCCTGGCGGGGCACTTATCGCTCCCTGAGATTTTTCTTGTTAATCAGATAATTAGTTCCAAGAGAGCAATGAAAAAGTGCTGATCTGGCTGACTGCCTTATCCTCAGTGCCCACACAGAGCCTGTCAGAGGGAGGGCTCAGTAATTACGGGTAGCATGAAAATATGGACACGGGGTTTATACATGACTGTAGTATGGTGTCATTTGGCTTGGACACCTCAGGGTTCAAAACTGATTTTACAAGGTTGTCAAATTTACTTTGTTCTCTGTGAACATTTCTATTCAGTATCAATATAGCAAAACAGTTCAATCAAGCTATTTGGCTTTTAAGTTTGTATAACAAATATATGGATTGAAAAAGAAACTGGTTAGATATTTGGGTGTTATGTAGACATTACTTAAAACTCAACATCTTTTCCTGTGTTATCTGTAAAGTGGTCAAAAAAAGTGGAATAATAACATGATGAGTTACTGTGACCTTAGCTGTTTCAATTAATTGTGATAAGCAAGGTACATAAAGATTGAATAAGGTGATGCATATATAAAAATATTTTGCACAGCTCACTTAGTACTATTATTGTTTTGTGAAAGGTATTACAATATGATTAAACTTCCATTCCGTATTGTGCTTACTAATATCGTGGGTTTTCTATGTTAAGAGGTACAAGTCTCAGAAATGCAGGTGAAATATCTAAAAGTATGAAATGCATAAAATCACATAATGAAGCGTTCTACAGAGTTGGAAAGAACAAATCAAAGACATATTTTCTGCCCCATGCTGGGATGGAAAATAAATTTAACATAATGGGAATTGGGACATGAAACATATTTATCATGCCCAGATAGCAAACCGATGAGTGTGAGGTTTTTTAAATAAGAAGAATAAATGTCAGGGCAGATAAATCTATCCCCAAAGTGAACAGAATTCATAAATAGCAAATGACATTGAGCCTGGGCTCTCTTGTTTTTTGTCAACTTGCATAAACCTCTTTCCTTTTATCAGCCCTCAGATCTCCGTCACACACATTCATCATCCTAAAGCCAAACCACATTTTCTGGCTGTGCAGTAGTCCAGGACAGAATCATTAAGCATTCCCTGGGGCTGATCAGCTGGCACAGCTCAGCATTTCAGAAGTGAGATGTTATCATGCCATTTTCTTAAGCACATTGGCTACTTTGAAAGATTATTTTGCATACTTGTTTAAACTGTAATTTAATTTAATTTAGAGCTGAATGGCTGTGTGTCCAGGCTACAAGATGGTAGAAAAAAATTTTATAGGCAACAATTTTCATAGGGGATCTAGAAAAAAATTAAACAAGAATTGAGTGAGACGTAGAGTTAGGAAATGAGGGTGTAGGAGGTGGAAGGGAGCAGAGGCTGGGAAGTCTTGCAGATGGGTTCAAATCCTGGCTTGGCCATTTTGCAATGATATAAGCCTTGGCCAAGCTATGTAACTTTCCAGAGCCTCAGTTTCCTCATCGATAAAATAGGGATGGTCTGCCAACTTTTCAGACTGTTGGGGGTTCATGAGGTGATTTATGTGACACACTTGACATGTGCCATGTACTTGGTTTTCCCATGCAAAAAATGAAAGAAAATGATCATCAAAGAGGCTTAGATGTTTGTGACAAGGTGTTTTGCTAAAGAGGTCATTTTGATTTTCCATAGTGGTGGCCCAGCTGGAGGCCTCTCGATCTGGCTGACACTCCCAATGATGTGGGTCCTGTCCTGGGGTCACCACTTCTGGAGCCCTCTTCCAAACACACTAGGTGTTGTATATTGGTTTCCTGTGATTTCAACGTCACGTGTGTATGGCCTAAGTAAAATTCTTTTTTTAAATTATATTTTACTGATTATGCTATTGCAGTTTTCCAAATTTTCCCCCTTTATCCCCCCTCCACCCTGCACTCCCAACCCTCCAGCATCCCCCCTTAGTTCATATCAATGGGTTGCACATGGAAGTTCTTTGAGTTCTCCGTTTTCTATACCATTTTGACCTCTCCCCATCTATTTAATGCCTACCAATTATACTTCTTCTTCCCTGTACCATTTCCCCCCATTCTTCCCCTCCCCCTCCTCACTGAAAACCCTCCATGTGATGTCCATTTCTCTGATTCTGTTCCTTTTCTAGTTGTTTGCTTAGTTTTTGTTTCCATTATTTTTCTTTCTTTTATTTTTTTTAGGTTCATTTGTTGATAGTTGTGAGTTTGTTGTCACTTTACTGTTCATATTTTTGATCTTCCTTTTCTTAGATAAATCCCTCCAAGATTTCATATAATAATGGCTTGGTGATGATGAACTCCTTTAACTTGGCCTTATCTGGGAAGCACTTTATCTGTCCTTCCAGTCTAAATGAAAGCTTTGCTGGAGAGAGTAATCTTGGATGTAGGTCCTTGCCTTTCATGACTTCAAATACTTCTTTCCAGCCCCTTCTTGCCTGCAAGGTTTCTTTTGAGAAATCAGCTGATGGCCTTTTGGGCACTCCTTTGTAGGTAACTCTTTCCTTCCTTCTTGCTGCTTTTAAGATTCTCTCTTTATCTTTAATCTTGGGTAACTTAATGATGATGTGCCTTGGTGTGTTCCCTTTTGGGTCCAACTTCTTTGGGACTCTCTGGGCTTCCTGGAAGTCTATTTCCTTCACCAGATTGGGGAAGTTTTCCTTCATTATTTGTTCAAATAAGTTTTCAATTTCTTGCTATTGTTCTTCTCCTTCTGGCACCCCTATAATTCGGATATTGGAATGTTTCAGGTTGTCCCAGAGATTCCTCAGCCTCTTCATCTTTTTGGATTCTTGTTTCTTCATTCTGTTCTGCTTGGATGTTTATTTCTTCCTTTTGTTCCAAATCATTGCTTTGAATCCTGGTTTCCTTCCTGTCACTGTTGGTTCTCTGAATACTTTGCTTTATTTCATTTTGGGTATGTTTCATTTGTTCTTTCATGTTTCAACAAGCTCAATCAGATCTGTAAACATTTTAATTATCAGGGCTTTAAATTCTCCATCAGATAGGTTGGCCATATCCTCCTCACTTAGCTCTCTTTCTGAGATTTTGCAGTATTCTTTCATTTTGGGCCTATTTCTTTGCTCGGGGCCCCTGATAAGTTGTAAGGGGGCAGGGCCTTAGGTATTCTCCTGGGGAAGGGCAACCCTCGATGCTGCGCTGTGGCGCTACCTGTGGGGGAGGGTCTGGAGAGGGAACAATGAAGCTCGCCTGCTTTTCTCTAGTACACTTTTCATCGAAGTCTCACGTGAGACTGGGACTTTCTCCTACCATGGCAACCACCGTAGTCCATAGTCCCCTCTGAGTCTCAGTTTCCCCTTAAGTCAGCCCCTCCCAGAGCCACAGCCAGCCCTGCCCCCATGGTCCGCAGCCTTACTGCGGTTTCTCTCCATTTGCTGCCTTACTGGTTTGGTGGTTCTGGTTGATTTTTTTCTTTAATTCCATGGTTGTCAGAGTTCCATGCAGTTTGATTTTTCTGGCACTTCTGGTTGTTTAATGACTTTAGATTGGTTGTTTTTCTCCTTTCGGTTGTGCGAGGAAGCTAAGGGTCTCTACCTATGCCTCCATCTAGGCCAGAACTCCTAAGTAAAATTCTTTATCTACTTGTTTATGACAGAGACCAAAAAAATGTGGTTCTTAGAAGTAAAGTCATTTTGATCTAAGAATGAAGTAAATTGTGTCAGGATGTCATGATGTCAGCTGTTGTCATTGATAACCACCAGTCATTTATTCATTGAAGTGTTTGTCTGCATCGGAAGTGCGAAAATGGATCACAAGGCCCCAGGCTGCCTGAATTTTCAGCTGTGGCTTTTCTGACACACACATTGGTAAGGAGGCAGGTCTTGCCCTAACGTAAGCTGAACAGTTACCATTTCAGAGAGTCGTACCACACGAACCCTGTCTACTAATACTTCTGTTAGCATATCCTTTTGCTATTAATTTTCCTCCTTTCCAATTTTTGCTATATAAGCACATATGATCACTTTTAAGATAGGGATGAAACTTTACTCAGGATATTGACAATTCCCTCCTACCTACAACTACACGGCCGATGCAAACAGTAACATTATCGTCTCCAGCTCCACAGCTGCGCTCCCTGATTCCCCTCCTGCCATTGCTGCCACACTCTGTGCAGTTTCAAGAAAAGAAAATGCATCTCACATTAGAAGTATGTAAGCAGCATATGGTTTTCCCGCCACTAAGATTGTTCGTTTGTTTGTTTGTTTGTAGCAGTTTATTTGTCAGCCAAACTGGAAACAGCCCAGTGCTCATCAACACATGGATGGATGAACACCCTGTGGTGTGTTCGCACAATGGAGTACCGCTCATCAATAAAAGGTAGTGAACTACTGAAACATGTAACAACATTGATGAATCTCAGAATAATTATGCTGAGTGATGGTGATCCCTCACCATTGGTTTTATGGATAGGTATAAACCTATCAAATAATACACTTTAATTATATACAGTTTATTGTTTGTCAATTGTACCTGAACTAAGCTTTTTTAAAAAGTGAGTGAACTACTAGTACATGCACAACAATGTGGGCGAATCTCAAAAACATCAAGCTGAATGAAAGAAGCCAGACACAAAAGACTACGTGCTGTTTGATTTCAATTTATGTAAAACTCTAGGAAAGAACAATCCAATATATAATAACAGAAAACAGAGAGACTGTCTGTAGCTGAGGATGGGGGTGAAGATCAACTGGGGTGGAGCACAAGGGGGCTTTTCAGAATGATGGAAAAGTTCCACTTCTTCATGTGGCTATTTTATACAGGATATAAATTTAACAAAACCCATTAAAGCCTAAAATGGGTGCATTGATAGTGGGTAAATTATACTTTGACCAAGTTTTTAAAATAAATGTTTTATTTATTTCTAGAGAGAGGGGAAGGGAGAATGAGAGGGAGAGAAACCATTGATGTGTGAGAGAAATATTGATCAGTTGCCTGTTGCCTGCCCCTAACCGGGGACTTGGCCCCGAACCTGTGAATGGAACCAGAGACCTTTTGGTTTACAGGACAATGCCCAACCCGCACCAGTCAGGGATTGATAAAATTGATTTTTGAAAATTATTTCCAAATACTCTTTCTCAGGTACCTACTGGAGGGTTTCCTCCATTGGCAACGTCCAAGTCTCTGGCACCACCTCTAAGATTTTTGTATCAATGCATGAAATTGGTGTTTCATTTCAGTTGTGTTTGTACATGACACATTAGCCTTAAGGAGAGGTGATCCTGGTTGCTGTTCCTGCTGAACTCTCAGTTATATGGATTCTGTCTCCTTCTACATACCTACGTTGGCCCTGAGTACAACAGGATTCGCGCCAAGACTCTCAAGGCGGGAGAGCTGTGCTTGGCGTTCCTGAGGGTTCTCCAGTGCAACCCTAAAATGCACACAATGGGCTGCCGTTGTTGTGAGTTACTTTTCTGCTGTGGATTATAATCTCCAGCAAAGGGTTTAAATTTATGTAGACAGAAACAAGGCTGCTTCCAACATTATTTATGGGCAGAAGGAGTGGAAGCAGCGAAATATAATGGAAGGAACATGGACTTGAAAGTTGGAGGTGGCTCCTTTACTTCCTACTCTCTGATATCAGCATGTCCAACTTTTCTGGGCCTCAATTTTCTCATCTGGAAAGTGGGGTTGTGGTGTGGATTAAGTAAAATAACACCCTATGTAGAGAGCGGGTGCTCAAAGTTGACATATATCCACTTTTCCCTGCACTATTTTGGTGCTGTGATTCCTATGGTCACTGGTGGCAACAGGTGTGGCAGGTGGTGACAGATTTCAGGGTGGTATGATGGGACTGGGCAGAGGGCCTGAGCGTTCCAGGCATCAGGAGCACTGGACTGGTGGCTGAGACTTTCTGGTCTGAGTTCTGGTCTGTGCCCCACCACACTTTGTACCTTCCTCCACTGAAGCGTGGTCATGTCTGCTGCGACCGCCAATGTCTCGCCTCCCCACAGACTCAGAGCTCCTTCAGTGCCTCCTCTTGTCATTTCTGTAGTCCCAGTGCCTAGCACTGTTGGGAGGATGAACGAAATGACTTCTAGGTATCAGTGTTTGGGTAGATTGGCCATCTGTGGTTCCTTTGCCTCAGAGAATGTTCTAGAACTATTGAGTCTGAATCTGCCCTTTTGACAGATGATTAGAGAACTTGCTCTTCATCCCTCTCTTTCCGTCCCCTTTCCAAGCCTTATGAAGAAGAAAGATGAAAAAAAAAAATACTAGGATTGTTTGGTTAAGAGTTCTGTATTTATCTCTTCATTTTATTTATTGTTAATATGTTTTATTTAATTTTTTCTTTTTATTTAGAGACGTATGTGTTTTCCACATTGAGTGAGGCTGGGTGAAATTGTACCTTTAGTGTAAATTCCTATTTATTGCTTGGTGTCCTGCATGTCTCTTTAGCTGTATAATGAAGATCTGCATTTGGGGATGCTGGGAATAATTCCAGTGAGATGTTGTGACGGATTTTACAAACATGAAATGTGGTACAGACCCCGGGACTACACAGCCCTCAGCTCCTCTCCCACCAGGAGCACGTGGTATTACCTGTCAAGTGTCGGGAAGCCCTCAGAGACAGTGATTCTTACTGTGCTGTGGAGCTTTCAGAGGAACCCGGAACATTCCATCAGGTCACAGATCCTGAGTAGATTTTCCGAGTCCCAGAGTTAGTGTTATAGAAACTGCAATGTGTGAATCCCAGATTTCATAAGAGCAGTAGCAGCAGCAGATGGCCAAAATGCATCTCCAATTCACTGAAAACTTGCTCCAAGAAATGAGTTCTCCCTGTACTCGTCACATTGCTGTTTTTCTCTATATATGCGTCTTCTTTGCCTTCTAAGTAAGAAGACGTAGAAGGCAGGAAGGGAGACAAGCTCAGGATTACCTGTGCTCAGAGGCAACGCAGTCTCTGTTCCACGGGCTTATGGGGGAATCATGATAGAAGCCTATGCTACCGAGGCACAAGGAGGTTCATTTAATTGTTTTCAAGTCTGAAGCTTCCGTGATAGCGAGGCGGGTTATGTCCATGGACTATTTTCTTATTTAAAAATGTATAGCTGTGTCAGAAGCAATAATTAGCTTGAGTCGAAAGCTTAAGGAGTTACTTCTGCCTTAGTTCTCCATGAATCTTATGTATCAAAAGCCAAATTTCTGCAGCTACTTTAAAAAAAACCTAATCATCAAAACAAACAAGTGAGCAAAATAGAATCAGAGACTTGGAAATAAAGAACAAACTGACAGTAACCAGAGGGGAGGGGAGAAGGGGACAACGAGGGAAAGAAGAGGAAGGGTCAAGTCAAGGAACATGTATAAAGGACCCGTGGACATGGACAATTGGGAGTGGTGAGGTGGGCGGGGCAGGGGAGAGCAATGGTGGAGGGAAATGGGGACAACTATAATTGAGCAACAACAATAAAAAATGCCTTTCATAATCATGACTATGATTCTAAGTAGATTAGAAAATTGACTGGAAATCAATCAAGAAATCCTTATTAGTATACTTCTTTCTGCAAAACACTCGATTAAAATGTTAAGGCTCTTTGAAGGAGCTTACAATCGGGGAAATGAGATACATAATTGGTGTGGAGTCAACTATGTTTACTGGGTGTGTTTTCCAAATAGCATGCTTCCAGCAACCAGGGGACAGGTTGAAGAAGGACTGTCATGGGATGTCCCTCCCTCCTGCCTGTTCACATCCAAGTTCCCTTCTGGGCACAGAGAAAGTCCAGGGCCCTGGTCTAGGTCTGGGTTTCAGAGCTAGACTTGATCGGGTGAGGGACTTGGGGCAGGATTGGGCTGGCTCCTGACTGTGGGCATGGGGCAAATCTTAAGAGGGGTGGCCAGTTAGGCCAGAGGGTAAAGCCTTAGGAAAGCCGAGCTGGAAACATCCCCGGGAGTGACAGTGTGCCCTGGAAGGAAGCGTTTTATCAGAAGACCACAGCTCTGCCCGTAGGCAGGGGCCAGAGCAAATTCACCGAACCAGTTCAGTGGCTCTTGATTTGAAGTTTCGTTCCCACTCTTGGCTAGAGATTGAGCCCATCTTCTGATCTGCTAAACAGCAGGTGTTTGTTTGTAACTGGCCATCCAAGGAGATCAGGAACCATGCCAAGCCCCCATTCAGGCAACCAGTAGATTAAACCTAGTAGGTACTTTGATGAACTTCCCTCTCTTTGTGTTTTTGAAAAATATTTCTCATCCTGTTTTAGTTCTTAGAAGGTTGTTCACTAAATAGTCAAAACTCATCACCAGCATGACCAACTTTCAGATCTAGAAAACTCAGTAAGATGTGGTACTGGATGGCGTGAATATTTGACAAATAGGTCCTTCAGGGTGGAACGAGGCATATGGTAAAGCTGGATTTTTGTTTGTTTGTTTTTTGTTTTCAGGGCCATGGTCAGGATCTAACTCAGCTCCCTCATTTGATGGCTCAGAAAACAGTTAAGAAAATTCTCACGAGGCTGGCTTAGGATATCTCTGTTACTAGTGCAGATCAGCGAAAGGCAAGCCATGTCCTCTGCCCTGGAGAGCTTGCATGTGGAAGCAAATGACCTTGGCCTTGGGCAGAGCCTTCTGGTCCAAGCAGCTCTAGCTGGTGGAATATGCACCTTCCCTTGAAAACTAGGGCCCAGTGTCTGTTTAGTACAATCTTGGTTAAGCTGTCAGACTATTCTTTTGTCTCTCTTCAGTGTCACGACATAGGTATTGGTTAATATTGACCCAATGTTCACAATGTGCCAGCTGCCACTGTGATGAAAGTAGCTGATTATCTGTGGAAGTTGCTGTTACTTTGTTTAGCTGAAAGAGCCTGGGCTACTTGAACTTTCTGAGGCTGTCTGAGTGTCATTGCCCCGGGGTAGAACCAAGGGCAATTACTCCCCGAGGGTAGTGCCAGCTCTAGGCTTTGCAGGGCCAAGCCGAATGAGCTCAGAGGTTCGGGCAACACTTTGCCTCCTTCAAAAACCTGCTCTGGAAAAAGATCTCTCTTTCTGACCAATAAAAAGCAGACAGTGGGGATTTATGCTTTCCAGCTAGAAAGATGTTTTATGTCTAAATCTAACTTCTTGGGGCAAACAGTCTAGGAGAGGACGAGATCTTTTGAAGTAGAACTTCGGGCCAGGATCCAGAAGATTGTCAGAGGAAGGTTTTTTGTTCGATTTGATCTTTATGCTCTGGGAAAGAGAAAGAGAGACTAAAACAGGGCAGGCTTCAGGATAACTGAAAAGTGTCAGGGACTTTGAGGGGCAACAAGTCCACAATTTCTGCAAGGTGATAATGCGCACCTGGGGCCAGTGCAGTCTGGAAGGGCAGGTTGTGAAGATGAGGGGGCCAGGGAAGGAGCTTGCCAGCTTTCTCTAGAGTTAAACATAAGAATATATGAATAAATATCCAAAAATTTTCTTTCAGTAAGTTTAATCTAAACATTTAACAATAGACAAAATTTAGCAATTAAAATTATTTCTGATATCAGAAAAGATTATTCGTGGAGTAGGAAGGGAGGAAAGGATAAGGAATTTTTTCTGCCAAAGCAGATAGTTTAGGAGTCCGTGAACTGGAAATTTACCATCTCAGAAATCCCTGAGGTCCATAAACATAGGAAAAGATGCTAACCTCTCTGGTAATCAGAAAAAGGGAAATTTAAGCAACGAGATGTTACTTCGCTCTCATATTGGCTCAAGTTAAAAGCCCTGACAACACCAATAGCGAGAAAGATGTAGAAAGAGGAAGCTCTGCTCTACGGCTGCTGAAAGAACCAAAGCAACGCGAACATTCCGGAGAAGGATTTGGCAATAAAATAAAAGTGACAAAGTGTGCGAAATGTAATTCCACTGCTAGGAGTAGAAAGAGGGTTGTACATACGTGTGTAGGGAGAGAGAAGACCATTCATTGCAACATTGTTGGTAATAATAGCAAATTGGGAACAATTTAAATGTCCATCAAGAAGAGATAAAAATCAATTACGACCGTCTTCCAGTGGAACACTACTCAGCACTTAAAAATGAAGCCGTATCACTACGGGGAAGTAAAATACAGGGTAGGGAATATAGTTAGTAACATTGTAACACTCTGTATGGGGCCTTATTGGGGGGATCACTCATAAGTTATATAAGTATCTAACCACTATGCTATACACCTGAAACTAACCTAATATTGCATGCCAACTGCAATTTAAAAGTCAAAAAAATTAATAAAAATATAAAATAAAAATGAACCTGCATCGAATGGTTAAATCTAAAAATGTATTTAAATGATGCAAGAGAAAGGAAATTTAGGCTGCTGGCTGCTTTTGGGAAGTCAGAGAAGAGCATGGAATCGAGAAGACGCAACTGTACTATTTTAATTCCTTAGGAAAAGAAGGCAGGGAGCTGAGTAGCAAGGTGTTAGGTTTCAGTAGAAACGGGGTGGATGACTTAGGTTGTCTCAGTTCTTTTCTATAGATCTGAAGCAACTGATAAAAAAATGAAAACAAAGGAGCAGTAACAACATGAGTAGCTTTTACGCAATTGGAGTGAAATGCAGCAACCAAGGCGTCGAGTAAACTGAGACAGAGCCACCCTGCAGCCAGGCCAGTGAGGATGCAGGGGCTGCACCCAGATGGTACAGAGCACAGACGCCCGAAGACCGCGAGGCTGGCTGGGGCCAGTGAGATGCCCAAGGAGGGACTCCCAGCCGGAGGAACCTGCCTAACTTCCATCAGGTGCGTGCTGGAGGCTGCACCCCATTAAATCATAGCGCTCTCATGTTACCACGTGGTTGTCCAACATTTTTTCTCAGTGCATTTCTTTGTTCTTATTTATGTTTAAGAATCTTGTATTCTGAGATAAACATTTTTATGCTTTGTAAACCGAACGCAGTGGACCCGCCCGCCAGCCACATTCTCAATCATCTGACCTCTCGGAGGGTAGTCCTGACGGGGAACCTAGCTTCACTCAGGGTGTAAAAAGGGGCTGGAAACAAAAATGCCTTCTACCGCCCAGTGGGTCACTATCAGAAGTACAGCAAGGGCAGAGGCAAGACTTCGGGAAGTGGAGGGGATGGTGGGGAACAGGAGAAGGCCTCTGGAGTGGGAAGTGGCTACAAATTTAGTGACTGTTGCCACTCAGTGTAATAAAGGTGACCATCCTCAGATTTTCCAATGTGCAGGAAGACAGAAATCTAGACTTTTTTTTAACGTGAAATTCTCCAATTTTGAAATGTTTCAAACATTTCTTAAAATACTGTGTAGGACAAAACAACAAGAAAACATAAGCAAGCCAGGTCTTGTGGGTCTCTGCTAGAAGACCATCATCAGACAATCATCCGTGGTGCTTGGAATCCACAGGGAAAGCAGGGGTTGCGGGATCCATGATCTGATCTCACTACTGCCCCCTGCTGAAGAGGAACTATAAGTGCAGGCAGTAATGAAGCAATCTCCATCAAAAGTTGGTATGGTCATAAGTAAGACAAAGATGGGTCACATGACTTACTGAAATCCAAACAGCATCACTGAATGAGGTGGATGGAGCCATGGTCGTCACCTTGCGATGGCTGTGACCTCATTTTACACCCTCCCTTTGTTGCCCCCTCCCACCCTCTCACTCACTTTCATTCCATGGGTGACCCCTGCAGGCATGTGAGTTTTCAGTTCCTTTATAACAGCTTACTGCAGATGGGGGCACTGGGGACCAGAGCGGTGAAGGTGACACCACACTGTGACATCTGAGAAACCATCCCACCTGGGGAGGGCAGTGGTGCCTCAGGAATTTGACAAGCATGCACTGGGTGTCTCAATGACACCTGGATGCTTTACTCTGTTATTTTTTAAAATGTTTTTATGTTAAAGAGAGAAGATTGCAGAATCAGAAGAAGAAATCTCAGGTTGTTATAGAACTGCTCTTCTTTGATGCTATAAAAAGGAATGGCACATTTCTCTAGCCTACTGAAATGATAACTGAGTTTTATTTCTGGAAAAAGTACTTTTCATCTTGTAAAAATTTAATGGCCTCTGAGTGACAGGGAATTTCCAAGTGGTTGTCACTGGCTCTTCTCCGGCTGCAGCAGAAGGAGTAGTGAGGGCCAGGGCTCCCTGTTTGGAGGCGGACAGGCAGGCAGAGAAAGCATCCTCTCTCCTGTGTGGGTGCTCCACTTGACAGCCAGAACCTCTGAGCTTGGGGCCGGCAAAGGTAGCCAGACCTATAGGTATTATTGCCAATAGTAACCAATATTAACCATTAACCTCTGAGGAGTTGTGCTTTTGGTTTACCAATGTCTGAGTGTCTTCAGTATGTCTTCCTCTAAGATTTGGAATGAGCAGAGATTTCCTTCCGCTTGGTGTTAATATAAAATGATTGTACATCTGATCATTTCTCTAAGACTCAAGAGTGGGGCTTCTCGACCTTGATCGTGTATAGGAGTCATCTGGGGCTCTTGTTAAAATGTAGATTCTGATCCTGTGGGTGTGGGTGGGCCTGAGATGCTGTCAGGCTCCCAGGTGATGCTGATGTTGCTGGTCCATGGACCGCACCTTGAGGAGCAAGGGAAGGTCAAGGCCAGGAGGGGGAGGGGAAGGTGGGAGGGAGAAGACCCAGCTTCCCTCTCGTTACTGTGAGGATGTATCTGTCCTCTCCTTGCCCAAGATGATAAACTATCATCTGAGCCTTGCAAGGGGCGGGAGGGCGTTCCTCGCCAGGCTGTGGCTGAAGATGCAGCAAGAGCCCAGGAGGAGGACAGGCGTGTTCCCTTGTGGAAGAAGATGGGTGTCAGCTGTCATTGTTCTCAGGATGACAGCTCAGGAGGCAGCTCGGGAGGCAGCTCTGATGATCTGACGATCAAGGGGCACTGGTTGGAAGAAGCTCCTTAGACTCAGCACGTTATCAGTTGTGTGTTTGCTTCGAGGCTGTTGCAGGTTAGGCAAGTGACAGAAAGGATGCAAAAGCTGTTTGTCCCAAGAGTTTTCCTCATTGTAGACTGGATGGGGCAAAATTAAGTCCTTGAGGGCCAGGCCTCTTGGCTGGAGTCCCTGGCACAGAGATGGTGTCACAGTCAGGCCCACCCCTCCTGTTTGTGACATAAAGGTGATGAGGGGCTCCAGCCACAAGATTGTGAAAGATGTTGTTTGTTCCCAGCAGCTGACAAGAGACTCATCACAAGGTAAACATTTCGTCTGCACAACTGATCCTGTCCCTGCTCTGCACCCACCTCTGAGTGTTTCAGATGATAAGCTATGGATGGGCAGGGCCATGCTCTGCTCCCAGGGCTGGACCTGCCTGCTGTCGCATGAAGCTGGGGAGGCCCTGGATGAGGACCTGGGGGGACGGCAGGCTGGCTGACGGCCAGGACACCCGGGTGGGTGACTTCTGCTCAGCAGCACCTCAGACACACCATGAGAGCCTGTCAGTCCATGTTCATCAGTGGCCTCGTTTTAAGACCCCATCAATAATTGTGGACTGTCTCCAACTACTTCTGATCAGTCCTTAGGGTAAAGGCACTTGGCCTAAGATTCTTCCTAAGTAATTCTGGGCCGTGGCAAAGATACTGTTTTTTAAACAATGAGAATTGCATCCTATACAAACTCGGGAAGAAAAAGTTAAATGAAAATATGGTCTCCACCTGAGAAAAGAGCAAATATTCCTAATTCATTTTAAATTGAAGTTATGAATGAGCATAAGTAGGCGAGCCTACACTTGCCTCTTGACGCTGCTTCTGAAAATGAGGACAATACTCCTTGCACTCTGTATATTTCGTGGAACACCAAAGTTGTCCAAACTGTGAGAAACACCCAACCTACTATCAGAAAACAGGAAATTCAACAAACGTTATTCTAGGGCAGAAGGTTAAGGCTGTAGGAGGAAAGACCCCTCTGGCTCACCGGAAGGTAGATGGGCTAACAGTCATCACTTGGCCAGGTGCTGGGGACTGACGCAAGCCTCCCATTCCCCACCTGTGCCGCCTGCCATGTGACCTGCAGAGGAAGGATGAAGTGGCCTTTGTTCCAAGTGAAAAGACTCTTCAGGGAGGGTCATCACATTCTGAGGATCGTGAACTTGCATCATCATCTCCCTCCCTAAGACCGTGTCACCCAGTGTCGCCTCATTCTTTCTGCCATGCACCGCTCACCTGGAGTCATAGGTTCTCATTCACCTGTTGGCCAGCCTGGCTTGCTAGAGGCCCTTGGGGAGGACACTGACATTTGGGAGAAGCTGCTCTGTCCCAGGCACTTCTGTGTATTTCACCAGATCTCACTCCAATGGTCAGGGCTGGGGGGCACTGTTTTAAGTATTCCAGCTATAAGGAAATAGCCCCGAGGTTAAATTTTTAAGTCAAAGCCTGCCTGGCATGCCCGGCATGCCTGGCATGTCACAGCCAGGTTTCAAAGTCATGTTGACTCTAAGACTAGTGTCCTTCTTGTTAGCTCTGTCAAACAGTAAAGGGGGTGCTCCCTGACATTTGGGCACGGCCTTGTGGTCTGCAAAGAGATGAAGCTGCCTTAACCCATTAGCCATGTGGTCTCCCTCTAAGGAGTAAGAGGAAATGAATATACTGATTTACTCGCCATTCTGCATACTTTCAAGTTTGGATTTTAAGAAATGAAGGTTTTGAAGACAAAGTCAACATTGAGAATGCTATCTCAGCATGGTGGGTGGTGGAAATGGCTGGGGTGTCTGGGAAGACAGCAGAGCTTGGCTTTGTGCTGGGCTAGGTGTGGGTGCTACCCATTCAGTGTACAGAGCTGAGCCTGAGGGATTCACTCAGTCAATGAACATGTATTGGGCTTCTACTCTGTGCTTGGAGAGGTTCTGGGCCTTTGGAAGGACTATGCAGACACCTCCTTTGTTTGGAGGAGACAGGAGCATTCGAACAGAGCCAGAACAGAAGAATAAAGCTGGCACATGAAGACTTGTGCTGGGCAGATAAGCCCCCACACGCCTGATATTTCAGAAGATTCTATGTTAGGACTGTCTTTTCTTCTTGACAGTTGAGTTGCTTATGTCCTTTCAGGCACAGATAAACATTTCTTTTAAAAATTTTTATTGTATTTTTTCCATTACCATTTAACTCTCTTATACTCCCTCCCCCTGCAATCACCATAGGCAAACATTTCTGCATTACATTTTTTAAAATTTATGGATTCTTTTTAGAGAGAAAGGGTGGGGATGGAGGGGGAGAGAGAGAGAGAAACACCAGTGTGTCGGTTCACTTACTTATGCATTCCTTGGTTGCTTCTTGTACGTAACCTGACTGGGAGTTGAACCAGCAACACTGGTGTGTTGGGACAATACTTCCACCAACTGACCTGCCTGGCCAGGACTAAGCATTTCTGTTTTGAAAAGCTGTTCTTTGTTCCATGTAGAAAATCTTACAATTACCAACTGTTATGTACCACTCATGACAATTTACTAGTAACAGGCATTTCCTGGATGGAGATAAGCGTCACAGAAATCTCACAAATTATAAATTATTTTCCCAGAAATAAAGCCAATTAACATGCCAACAAGTAAGTACCCAGGACTCTCCAACTGCATACACCACCACCACATTAGAACTGATGGGCAAAGTATAAAACTGAGCAGAAGATGCACATCAAAGAAAGTCACCAAAAGACATATACCTTTTAAGGGATAATTGGATGTTTGGAATAGGGCTTCTCCCATAGAGCTATTTGCCTGAGAAAGATGGTCAGTGCCCTTTCTGCTGAGAACTTCAGTGAATTATCATCACAGCTGCACCACTTAGATGCCAATTTATACCCAGACACTGCCAAAAGAAGCAATTTTCACAAAATGTACCCACACTAATTCTCCAAAGACACTTTGTTGTAACAGGCAAGTGGTCACAGCTTCGAAGACTCAACAGACTGTGTGATGCCAATAGGATGGCCTGAGGGTTCTTTACACACAAGCACATTGTTTTTGAACACTTTCCAAAGCCAAGGGAAGAGCGGGAAGGACAGGTCCCATCAATAGAAACTCTTAGATCAGGTCATGATTCTCCTTCCAGGTGCACTGGGCTTGTAGGATGATTCATACCAGCAAGAATCAGGAGTGGAATTCTGAAGTCTAATTTGATTAAGATACCATCTGATCTTATTCCACTGTATCTCCAATAATACAAACACATATTTTCTAAAGCATTTGCTAGCTGTTTGTTCAGCAACACACATTTAAAATAAAATCATGGCCCTGGCTGGTGTGGCTCAGTGGACTGAGCACTGGCCTGCGAACCAAAGGATCTTCGGTTTGGTTTCCAGTCAGGGCACATGCCTGGGTTGCAGGCCAGGTCCCCAGTAGGGGGCACGTGAGAGGCAACCACACATTGATGTTTCTCTCCCTCTCTTTCTCTTTTCCTTTCTCTCTCTAAAAACAAATAAATAAAAATAAAAAAATAAAAATACAGTGCATAGATTGTTAGTTAGTTCATTCAAATAATCTGTATTGAAAACCCTTTTTAAAAATTATTTTATTTTAATTGTTGTTCAAGTACAGTTTTCTTTTACTCCCTTCCCAGCCCACCCCCACAACCCTCCCCACCTCCCTCCCATTTCTACCCTCCCCCTAGTTTTTGTCCATGTGTCCTTTATACTTGTTCCTGTAAACCCTTCCCCTTTTCCCCTGAAATTCCCTCCCCTCTCCCCTCTGGTCACTGTCAGCCTGTTCTCTATTTCAGTGTCTTTGGTTATTTTTTGCTTCTTTGTTTGTTTTTTTGTTTAGATTCCTGTTAAAGGTGAGATCATATGGTATTTGTCATACCACCTGGCTTGTTTCGCTTAGCATAATGCTCTCCAGTTCCATCCATGCTGTCGCAAAGGGTAGGAGTTCCTTTCTTTCTGCTGCATAGAATTCCATTGTGTAAATGTACCATAGTTTTTTGATTCATTCATTTATTGATGGGCACCTAGGTTGCTTCCAGCACTTGGCTATTGTAAATTGTGCTGCTATGAACATTGGGGTGCATAGGTTCTTTTGGATTGGTGTTTCAGGGTTCTTAGGATATAATCCTAGCAGTGAAATTCCTGGGTCAAAAGGCAGATCCATGTTTAGTTTTCTTAGAAAATTCCATACTGCTTTCCATAGTGGTTGTACCAGTCTGCAATCCCACCAATGGTGCACTAGGGTCCCCTTTTCTCCACAACCTCTCCAACACTTGTTGTTTGTTGCTTTGTTTATGATGGCCATTCTGACTGGTGTGAAATGGTATCTCATTGTGGTTTTAATCTGCATCTGTCTGATAGCTAGCAATACTGAGCATCTTTTCATGTGTCTCTAGATCCTCTGTATGTCCTCCTTGGAGAAGTGTCTGTTCAAGTCCTTTGCCCATTTTTTAAATTGGGTTGCTTGTCTTCTTAGAGTGGAGTCATGTAAATTCTTTATATATTTTGGAGATTAAACCCTTGCCTGAGGTATCATTGGCAAATATGTTTACCCATATGGTTGGTTCTCTTTTTATATAGCCCTTTTTAATTTGAGAGTCTTACTGGTATGAATAGCAAAGGAAGAATTTAGGGGAAAGAATGGAATTAAGAATGTTTCATCATGAAGAGAGATTCAGCTACAAGAGCAGATCCTGTTGGATAAATTCAACCCAATTCAATTTCTAAGCATTTACTGAGAGACTGCTGTGTGTCAACACTAGGCTGGGAAATGTGAATACAAAAACACAAGGAACCTTCTGGAATATTGCAATCTAAGACACTCACGTGTTGGTGGAAGTTCTGAATCATTGGCTATAATCTCCTTCTCATATAAAATATTTAATATTTTTGTCTCGGGCTGCGTTTATGATGCTTCTCACCATTACATACAGTAGTGGAGACTATAGCATTTCAGCTGTTGAGAGCTTTGCCAGGCATTCATTCATTCATTCATTCAATAAGCATCCACCGAACAGCCTTTGTCTGCCAGGCACTGGACACTTGCCTCGATGTAATTTTCAGCTTTCTTGGTAACAATAATTCCTGCATGTAGTGCTTTTAGCTGTAATAGACATGCTTTTACATGCAGGGTCTTATTTGTTCCTTCAGCAGTCCTCTGAGGTTGGCAGGGCAGATATTACAGATGATGAAACAAAGATTCAGAAAGGTTACTGCCTGGCTCAAGATCACAAAGCCAGTGTGAAAACAACAACAACAACAAAACAACAACTAGAAGCCTCTTTGACTCTCTTTAAAGTTTTTATATATATCACAAACTTGCTGTTACTATTGATAGCTAACATTTTCTTAATGCTTGGAAGCAAGCAGTAGGCAAAGTATTTTGTATGTATCTCATTTAAATCCACACAATGGCAATTTATGAGGAAGCCAAGACTCACTTAGATAAACTAATTTGCTCAAGGTCATATAGCTTAAAGGTCAAAAAGTAACATTTCAGCCATTACCCTACACTGCTTCCCATTCTGGGACACCCAGTATCCTTTTTTTAAAAAATATATTTGATTGATTATGCTATTACAGTTGTTCTGATTTTCCTCCCTTTGCTCCACTCCACCCAGTGCCCCCTACTCCCTCAGGCAATCCCCCCACCATTGCTCATGTCCATGGGCCAAGTGTATAAGTTCTTTGGCAACTCCATTTCCTATACTGTATTTTAAATCCCCATGGCTATTCTGCAACTACCTATTTGTACTTCTTAACCCCCTCACCTCTTCACCCATTCTCCTCCCCACTCCCATCTGGCAACCTTCTGGTAACTACTGCTTTTCTCTTGCAGCCTTTAAGATTTTCTCTTTAACTTTTGGCATTTTAATAATGATGTGTATTGGAATGGGCCTCTTTGCATCCATCTTGTTTGGGGTTCTCTGTGCTTCCTGGACTTGAATGTCTATTTTCTTCACCAAATTAGGGAAGTTTTCTTTCATTATTTTTTCAAAATCGAGTTGCAAATTCTTGCTCTTTCTCTTCTCCTTCTGGTACCCCTATTATGCAAATGTTGGACTTCTTGAAGTTGTCCCAGAGACTCCTTACACTATTCTCATTTTTTTAATTCTTTTTTATTCTTGTTGTTCTGATTGGTTGTTTTTTTGTTCCTTATGTTCCAAATCATTGATGTGATTCTTGGCTTCACCACTTTACTCTTATTTCCCTGTAAATTGTTCTTTATTTCAATTAAGAACAATTGAAGTGTGTCCTTCATTTCTAACTGGATCTTTTTTATGTTGTTGAAGTCCTCACTAAGTTCCCTGAGCATCCTCATAAGCAGTATTTTGAACTCTGCATCTGATAGATTGCTTATCTCCATTTTGTTTAGTTCTTTTCCTGGACTTTTGATCCGTCCTTTCATTTGGGCTATGTTTCCTTGTCTCCTCATTTGGGCAGCCTCCCTGTGTTTGTTTCTATGTATTAGGTAGAGCTGATTTGACTCTAAGTCTTGGTAGTGTGGCCTAATGTAGTAGGTGTCCTGTGGGGTCCTGTGGCACAGCCTGCCCTACCACCCAAGCTGGGTACTTCAGGTGCTCCCTCAAGGACTATGGGCTGAGTACACCCTCCTGTTGTATTTGACTCTTGGTTGCTGTTGATAGAATGATGGGAGGGATTTACCCAGGCCAGTCAGCTGAAAGGAATGGCTGTCACCACTTATCACCAACCTTCACCCTCTGTGGAGGATCAGCTATGCAGGAGCAGGGTGGTGGTGCATGCTCTGGGCATGGTCTGTAGCTATCCACTGGGTGCATTGGCCCTGGGGTTTCTTGAGTGATGCAGCCCAAAGTCAACCCCTCCTGTTTTGCCGGGGCTACCGTGCCTGGGCTACCCTGCCTGAGCTGTAAGGCAATCTGAGATGGCTGCTACTTGTCCCCAGTTTCCTTTTGATGAGTATATCATGCAGGGAATGTTCGAGTTCTCCCTGATGAGGCCATCTGGTCCATTGGGCACTGTGTACACTGTGCCCAGGGCTATGATACTTTTGGGGGCCCACTGAATGTTTTTATTTTAAGTTCATTTAAAATTGGAAGAAAAATGGATATAGAACTATTATATAATAATGAATCCAGGCAGGATTATTCCAATACAGTTGTAAAATATAATTTTTAATATTTTTTCAGTGGAGGAAGGAGCTCACCAAGGCAAAAATGCCTAGGACCCCTGAGGGTCAAAGGGTAGCCCTGCTTCATTGCCCCTCCCTAATGTATAAACCCATCAAGAGGGTCTGTGAGTTTTCCTTGTGCTTGCTTCTCCCTCCACACCCCTAGCTTGCTCAGAGGCACACCACACCCACTTCTCTCTGCCTCCCAAGGCCGCTGAAACTGTCGCTGTCATCACCCACAGAGCGGACAACTAACCACACCCAGTTCTTCCCTCCGAGTGCTCCCTGAGCGGGTGTGTTTCCTCACTGTGACAGCAAGAGAACTGGTCTTCTACCCTGAACAACCCTCCCTGCCCCCACTTCCGGCCACCTGCCTAGTAAGTGAGTACTTGAAGGAAAAAAGAGACCATGTCCAACTGAAGGGTGACTTGGTTATTGATGGGTGGTAGTGATATTGGTCATAGGGAGGAATCACATTTCAATCTTCAAGGGCCTGGATGGAGCCATCCATGGGTGCAGATGAGCACCTTTGGCTCCTCAAAGGTTACAGTTACCCTAAGACCCAGCAATTCCACTTCTAGGTATATACTCAGGAGAAATGAAAACATATATCCACATGGAAACTTATACTCAATTGTTTATCAGAGCATTATTCTTAATAGCCCAAATGTGGAAACAACTCAAATTTCCATTAGCTAGAAATGCATAAATAAAATGTCATATGTCCATACAATGCAATTATTATTATTTGGCGATCAAAAGAAATAAAGTTCTGATACATGCTACAATATGAATTAATCTTGACATTATGCTACATGAAGAATCTAGTCACAAAAGACTATAGTATTATATATCCTTTTATATGAAATGTCCAGAATAGGCAAATCTATACAGATAGAAAGGGGGAGGGGGATAATGGAAGAAAGAAGGGTGAAGATCATCAAGGAACATGTATGAAGGACCCATGGACAAAGCCAGAGGGGGGTAGGATTGAGGGTGGGAGCTGGGGGTGGGTGGGATGGGGGAGAGAGATGGGAGGAAGAGGGAGACAACTGTACTTAAACAACAATAAAAATATTTTAACTGAGAAAAAAGAAGAAAGTAGAATAGTGTTTGCCTAGGGCTAGTGAGGTATATGGAAAAAATTGTGGCACAATGGCTAAGGAATACAGAGTTTGTTTTAGGGGTAGTGAAAAATATCCCAAAATTGATCATGATGATGGATGCACAACTGTGAATATACTAAAAATCAATGAATGGTACAGTTTAAGTGGGTGAACTATGTGGAATGTGAATTATGCCTCAATGAAGATATTTAAAAAGGCACCAAAATGTATTGAAAACTTATGAGAAAGCAGCACTGCTTGGTAATATCCCACATTAGAATTCTCCTTGCTTGCCATCCCCTGAGGAATCTCTGGTTGGCAAACCTCTCTCTCCATCCTGTTTCTTCCTCCTTAGGGACCTGGAGAGACCAAACACTTTTGCGTCCCAGACTCTCCATGCGATTTTGCTTTTTTCCTTAGGAGACTCATGCTTTACAGATGGTGGCATTATTGTGAGAATTAAAGGATTTAGGGCTCACCTATGAGGACATTTTGCAGGAGCAATCACATTAGGATTTGTGTAATCCTGTATCGTTGATGGAGGAAAACAAGATTAGAAATCCCATTCTTGAAACCAAGAGTAATTCACACGACATAAAGGTACAAAGAACAGAGAACACTATTCCCTTGCAGAGTTTGCATTTGTTCAGGGCAAGTTACCAGGGGGTGGGCCACTCACACCAGGTAAGGCAACCTGTATGCAGGGGAAGCCACAAGAAAAGCAGATTCCCTGGAGGTCCCATTCCGTAATGACTTTGTAAGGCCACCGGTAACTGGAGTAGTTCCAGTGGGTGACTCACAGATCAACAGTGACAACTACCTTGAAACCTCGTATTTTGCCCACCTTGTTTCCAAATCTTTTCCTGATAAGCTTCATTTTACTAAGGGGCTGAGGCCTCAGTATTAGGCTGTGGATAACAGCAAATCTTGGCTGCCGATTAAGTTCTGCAAAGTGGGAAAATTTCTGCTTAGTCTCTGTGCCTTAACGTTTTAAAAATGCCATGATGAAAAATAACAACTTCAGTAAAAAACAAAAAAGGCTAAGAGTTAAAGTTACTCCCTGATCTAAGCGTTTTTTTGCAAAATACTCTTCTTTTTATAAAAATTAGTGTAGTGTTATCTTTAATGGACTTGATTATGGTTTTTAAAGACAGATCTTGAAATTATGCATTTCATAAAATATTATTAGACCAGTGCAATTTAATTTGGTTAATCCTTTAAAAACAGTAACTATGAATTAAAATGAAATAATAAACATGTACATTTATGTGTGCCACCATTCTTTCTGCTAGTTCAAAGCACTGTATATACATTATTTTATGATTAATTATGCATGTAGAAAGGTAAACTAGCAAAATTCTCAGTTTTAACATTAAGGCCAAACCAATAAGGTTTAACAACTTTTCCAACATGACTTTTTAAAATTGAATTTATTGGGGTGACATTGAGTAACAAAATTATATAGGTTTCAGGTGTACAGTTCTATAACATATCATCTATATATTAAATTTTGTGTTCACTACCCCAGGTCAAGTCTCCTTCTGTCACCATTTATTACCCCCTTTACCCTGTTCTACCTCCCTCCAACCCCCTTCCCTTGGGTAGTCATCATATTGTTGCCTATGTCTGTGAGTGTTTGTTTTGTTTTTCTTGTTTGTTCATGTTTTGCTTTCAGTTATATCACACATATGAGTGAAATCACATGGCTCTTGATTTTTCCCTCTGACTTATTTCACTTAGCATGATATTCTCAAGACCCATCCATGTTGTTGCAAATGGAAGTATTTCATGTTTTCTTAGGGCTGAGTAGTATTCCACTGTAAGATTTCCTTTTTTTGATGAGTTTAGTAGAAAGATTGAGGGCACTGTGGCCAGACAGATACGAGTTTATTTCCGTCCTGCAGGCACCACTTGCTACTGTATAACCTTGGGCAAGTTACCAAGCCACTCTGAACTTCAGTTTCTTCATTGCAAAATATGCTGTTGGGAGATTTAAATTAGATGATATATGCACAGGACCTAAAATATTCTAAGTTTTTGTTATAGAATTTCCTCCAAGATTAGTGCATCTTCACAACTGGTTCAAATCCAGTCTTCATCTCAGTGGGACTGACAAAATCTTCTATTTTTTTCTGACTCTTCATTCTTCCTCGCCCCTTTGTCTTTGTACCATCCACCATCCTACCCCCGTGTTTCCATCTCATCTACCCACCTCCATCTCCAGGCAGACACTCCCATCTACCCACCCCCTGGTTCCAGTCCTTGTAACCGACTGCAGCCAACCATGTCACAGGCAACTGGGACTGTAACATTTTGACTCTTTGGGAGCTGCCTCCAACCTGGCCTCCTCTCCAGGCTCATTAACAACCATAACCCTTAAGTTCTACCCTCCATTCATAATGGACTTCCTCCACTTTCTGCAAAGTCTATTTGCTGGAAACCAAGACCACTATATCCGCTCTTAAATTTGGGTCTTCCATGTGTTTTCTCCTTTGCCTGGATGTTTTTTCACTGTTTATTCAACTGGTCAACTCCTCCTCCTCCAGCTCTTGCCTTGATAACCCTTCCTTGGGAAGGCCATCTCTGAGCCTCCAGACCATGTTTCATTCTGTTTAAAAGCTCCTGCACCTTTCACCATGCATCTCACAGACTCATTAAATAGCTGACTTCCCCAAGAGGCTGCATGCTCCTTGAAAGCAGTGATTGTGAGGTCCTAGGGCCCAGCACAAGGTCAGCACATAGTAAGTGCTCAGTAAGTGTTTAGTGGACAAATGAGTAAAAGAATAAATGAAATGAGATTGTATTTCTCAATAAATACATGTTAGTCTTTGATGCAAAGGATGACCATAGGCATTAAAGAGAATCATGTCTTTCCATCTATGTAGTTTACTGCCATGTTTCCACCTGTTTCTGTGCTGGGGGAGGGGGCAGGATCCTTTGTTGAAGCTCAGTCACTCAGTGATATTAATAAATTGATGAAGTGAGAAAAGCTATCAAGCTGATTCTGGGAGCAACAGGAGAAATATTGCTAGACAAAATATTCCAGTTGTTGGCTTTTCCCTTCTGAAATATTAATACTATCTTTCAGAATTTAAAAAATAATAATCCCAATGCTCTTTAACTGCATCCAACTATCTCACATGCATCTGTAGTTTTAGAACCATGAAAAGTGATCCATGAAAAAATAGAGGAAATACTGACTTTTTTCAAGTGATAATACTACTAAACCCCTAGACAATGATGTAGAAACTGGTAGAAACATTTTACCCCATCAGCACAGAAAGCCAAGTTAGAGAATTCAAGCCTCAGAATTCCCAGACAGTTGACTCCTTCAAGGTCTTTGCAGTGAGGCCTATATTGATTCTGTTTGACTTGTTGTCAGGTTTTTGTTGTTATTGCTGGTCTTACCTGGGTGCTAACTATCCAGATCTCCAGGTGGGGGCCACTAGCTGCATGTGGCTACTGAGGACTTCAGATTTGGTCAGTCCATACTGAAATCTGTTTTTAGTGTAAAATAGACACTAGATTTCAGACACAGTATGAAAAAAAGAATGTAAAACATGATGATAATACATTGTATATATTGGACTCAATAAAATATATTATTAATGTTAATTTCACCTGTTTATTTATTTTTTTGAAAGCTTAAAAGGTGGCTTGCGTTACTGTATTTCCATTTGACAGCAATGGTCTAGACTTCTGGACAGTTCCTTTAATGAATCTGGAGAGCAAACTGACCCACTGCCTGCTTAGTTATGTCCAATAATCTTTTTTCTTTGCCAAAACTTACGCTATTCCCTACATATATATAGAGAAAAATATAGATCATGTGTTTGCCTTTGTTGAACTCCCATTCTAGTCTAGTGGGGCTATTGATAGATAACTTACTAATTTTAATAACATGGAAAATTCAAGGAAGAATAGGGAAGGATGATATCAGAACACAGAAGAGGGTCAGATAACTGGTTTTGGGGGGCCGGTGAGAGGTTAGAAAAGGCTTTCTTGGGGAGGGGCTCTCCGAGCTGAGTGTTGAAGGTGAGGAGGGGCTAGAAGCTAGAAACATTACGGTGTGTGCCAATTTGGTGGAAATTTTGGTGAAACCTAAAGCATTCTGGAGTTGCTGGAATATAAAGATGCAGAAGAAATGAGAGAGAGTTCAATCTCGGAGGGCTCTGTGTGGAAAACCAAGTTATGTCCTGCAGGCAGGATCAACTTCTGAAAGTTTTAAAGCATAGCAATGTCAGGCATCTTACCTAGAAAGCTACAGTGGAGAAGAGGTTTTAGTTTTGATAAATGCAGCTGTATGATAATTTTCTAACTGGTGGGATTGACCAAGGGTGGCTTTTGAGAGGCAGATGTGATAGAGGGACCAGTGCAACGGAGCTGAGAGATTTTGGTGGTGTCCCTATGGGGAAAGCCTGCTGGACCTAAAGTGAGAACACCCCTTGCATGCAGTGGACACAAAATGCATTTTCATTGGATCAGGATGACTCCTAGTTGAGTGACCTCTTCCCTTTTTCTGTCTTAGCTTCCCTGGGTTGTTGCCCTTAGATTTAATGCCTGTCCTGTCATCCTAGGCCCTGTAACCCTACTTGTGACATATTGATCATGTTCCCTTCTGCTACAGCGCCTTTGCACATGCCAGTCTCACTACTTGGAATGCTCTTCCTCCCTCTACTTCCTCTCCAGTGTCAGCTTAATGGTCACTTCTTTGGGAAGGAAGTCTTCTCGTTAACTTGGAGTTGCTCAACTTCCACGTTCCTCAGGGCACCTGTCACAGTGACATGTACTCATTCCCTAATGGAAACCCATCTCCACTTTGCTATCTACATTGCACTTTAAAAGGGGTGGCATTCTTTGTGTTTCTGCTAACCACGTTCTTGGCACAGCGTTTCTGCACCTAGCAAGAACTTGATAAATGTTAAGTGAGTCAATGAGCTCTCACTCTTTAGTTTAAGGCATTGTGGAAATCTGAAAAAGTACTGATCCTGGGGTCAGTCCTGATGGAATACCACAGTCCCCAGGCTGAAAAGGAATGTCAAAAGCCAAATTTTAAATAGCTTTCTCCTAACACTTTAAAAAGTATATAACTGACACTTGCGTATTATCTGAATTATATTTTCCCAGGGAATGTGTAGGAACCTGAGATCTTCCTCATTTTTATTGTTATAGCACATCATTCAAAAGGTAGCAAGATTCAGTTTAGGGAATGCCTTAGTAGTTTTCCTGATTAACATTTACCAGTCCAGGAAGCAAGTAGATGCTCTAAATAAATACCCTATAAATAAAAAAGTAAACATCTCATCAGAATTGGAGTACATAGCCCTAAATATTTTTAATTGAATTGAAAGGAAATGTCTTAGATTTACAGGTGAGTTGTTGTCATTTTCTGTTTATAATAAGAGAATAATATTCCTTATTCTTTATATTCTCTTTATATTCTCTTTATAATATTCTCTTTAAAATAAGAGAATGATATTAATTAGTAGTAAGCACAGAAGCACCCATAGATAGTGAGGAGGGTGAAAGAAGGAAGCTCAATATTGTGGAAGTATCTATCTACTTGGATGAACAAACACAATTTCAAATGGAAAGATAAGTAGACCTTGGAGGCAAATGGGAAGTTATCTCTTCAAGTCAGGCTTATGTGAAGGTGCAGGGAAAAATTTGGGGCACTTATAGCACACGTTGCAAGAGTTGGCATAGTAAATCCCAGAGAATTTAAAAAACTTAGCTTGTTCTTGTTGGTTTTAGTAACAACATTGACAAGGGCAATATCTAACATTTGTTTAATTCTTTCTGGGTTACAAAGTACTTTATGTAATGATAGAGGACTTAATTCTCACAATCATTCCATGGGTTAACTATAATTCTCACTTTACAAATGAAGAAACTGAGGCTGAGAGGTTAGGGATAACTTAGGTCAGGTTCCTTACAGCAGACACAGGCTTCCTGTTCAATGATGTCCTGGAAGAGGGTTTTTAGAAGGGGAGTGAGGACAGCAGGAGAAAGTAAGGGAAAAGCCATGTGAGAACATGGTCTCAGCAGGACAGCAGCTCAGCCTGAGACCACAGGAAGCTCTGGAGCTTGTGATCACTGAGTTGGTCCCACCTTGGGCACGGGTGCTGGTCTTTTCCACCCCATGCTAAGGCTGTCATTGGCCGCAGGCTGCCCTGGGTGGAGGTGGGGAGCTGATGCATGACTTCCTGGGCAAGCAGCTCCTCTTGGCCTTCCACAAATAGGGGAGAGCTTGGCCCAGGTAGCAGCCAACACTCAGAGCAGCAGAGGATGACTACACGGACCTGGGAAAGGGGATCTGGTTGAGAACGAACAAACAGTGTCTATTATAGCTAGCAGGCTGCCCAAGAGAGCACAGATTGTAAGTGTCAAATATGCTTTGAAGCCAAACCTACTGATTCCAAATTTAGTGCCTTTTCAATAGAATTTAATAGAAATCAATGATTTCACTTTACAAAAAAAATAAATAAATAAAGTCTATTGCTATATCAGAGGTGGAATGTATCAACCATACACTAGTTCAAAACACTCTCCAGATAGTGTTTTGATGCTACTGATCACATTGTGTTAATGAGAAAACATTTTGATCATAGACTTACTTTCTGAATTCTATGGATGTGAAATCCAGAAGTGAGTGATCCATATTACCTGAAAAACTACCTGCTAGAACAAGAAGCTGAACTCTAAAAACTGCAAATGTCCAACCTTATAAAACCAAGGGTGACTAAATAATCTGTTGATATTGGCTCAATGTTGTATATTCATTTATAGAATGCCTTTTTTACATGGATAAATACGACTGAAAAGTTAACTATCAAATTCTATTGCAGTATCTCCACCATCCCATGCAGAGGATTATAGAGGAACCAATTCAGCTGTAGATTATCCACTGTAGAATATAGCTATTGATTGCTTTCCTTTCCCACATAAATATTTAATAATGTGTCCTGCTATAAAACTAAGATTAATGTAATAGACCTACAGGGCTTGCAATATTTCAATTATAGTTTGTATCATAGCAGCACAAGTGTAAACAAAGCAGTAAATGTAATGGAATACGTAATATTTCTGATAAACAATACAAACCTCTTTTTTGATTAGTAGAAAAGTAATAGACATGGTCATGAAAAGCATGGTATAATAAGAGAATGAGAGCAATATTTGTTCTAAAAGTCCCATCTGGGAAGAAAAACTCATTCAAAACTATTTTAAGTATTGTCTTCATTTAAGTTAAACCTGTAAGAACTGACAGCTTTTTACATTAGTGTAAATCAGTCAGTAATATTTTTGAGTGCCATACTAGGGAACCTCAAAGGAAACTGTTGGGAACTGCCCTGCCTGGTTTCAGGAGCTGTAACCGCCCCCCCCCCGCCCCCCCATGGCTAAGGCTGAGTGAGCGACCTTCGGACTGTGAGCCACTAAGGAGACAAAGCTGATCTCCCTGGCAGGAGCACCACCTCTGCTCACTTTACTTCACCCTGCCTGGCCCCCAGTGCTTGGTCGGTTAGCCGATGACAGGTAAGATTCCCTCAAGGGAGGGATTGCCTAAGATAGGCACAATCACGTGGGAGGCCCTCAAGGAAGGACTTGGTGGGCTACAGCAAAAGGGGGTGATGGACCCTTGCCCCCGGCTATCCTGACATAGCCTGAGTCCTCATTCTGTCTGCAAGAAGTTTCCTAATCTCTTGGTTGCTTTGCTGACTCTGCCTGACTTAAACCTGAAACAATGACAGAGGGCGGTGCAGCTCTGTGCTGGACAGGGCGGGTTCCCCGGGTGATGAGGCCTGAGAAAGAATACATAAAATCCTGTGAAACCTGCTTTGTTAGGAATACTCTCCATTAAATGATAAGGGTCCAAGCAGGAAATGAGTTTGTTTCCCAAAGTTTTGTAGCCCTTTAGCTGACAGACCCTGACTCAGAATAAGCCCTCAGAGCTCTTTGTATGTTATCTATTGTTTGATCCTTGCTGCCTGACAATGATTTAATGAGCTTTACCTGTATTCCTGTGTAAAATGAACCTTAATAAAAGCCCACTGAGGAAGAGGCTCTTGGTCCTTCTCCTTTGAGAGATCCGCCATCTCTCCTCCCCAAGCAGATCATGTCTTGGTAGACTTACTCTCATCCATGGCAGCTGGGCAGGGCCCTGTGGGTGGAGCCCCCCCACAGGAAACATAAAATACTGCTCCTTCATTCAGTTTTTAAGGAGCAGAAAGTTATCTTGAGAATAAGATTTTAAGATGTATGGTGAGCATTAAGCTTTGTTTCCAGAATTAAGGTCTTTCCTCATGGGTTTTTTTTGACAAGATTCCAACAATAAAGACATGTTGAGGTGAGAAATCTGGAATAAATTTATATTAATTTACATTATCAAAAGCATCATGTTCAGTTGAAAAATGATGTGAGTCACAGGTGTAATTAAAAATTTTCTAGGAGCCACGTGAAAAAGAGTGCAAAGAAACAGGTGAAATAAAACTCAGTAATGTATTTTGTTTAACCCAATATATCTAAAATATTATCATTTAAACATGTAATCAATATAACATTTATTAAAGAGATATCAAAAAGTCTGTTTTTTTCTCCATTAAGTCTTCAAAATCTGGTGTGCATGTTACACTTCCCATACACCTCAGTGTGAAGTGACCACATTTCAGGTGCACAAGTAGCCACGGAGGCAGCAGCTGCTGTACTGAAGAGAACAGAGGCATGATCTGCTGGAATCAAACCTAAGACAGCTCTCTTCCCCCCTTATCACAAGTAAGGGTGCTGGTTATATACTCTTTTAACATTAGAGAAAAATAAAATGAGTTCTTTCCTTCCTATATCACTTGTTAGCCTCTCCACACACACACACACACACACACACACACACACGCACGCACGCACACGCACACACATACACACCCCAGATTTCCTCCTATCTAATTAAGAGTCTGTAAAGACAGTGGGAAAAGTTCTGGAACTCAGCAGCATGTGGCTCTCTACTAAAAGAAAAGAAGAGAAAGAAGAGGCCTTGGCTCCCTTCAAGCAGACATGAGCTTTCTCCTCCTGGCAGACAACTACTTTCTGAACAAATCCCACCGCAGTGCCGTTGGAGCTCTGTGCCTTCTGGGAGCCAGAGAGCCCCAGTGCAGAGATGCTTAACTTGTCTGCTCCAGGAGGGTTCATGTCACTTACTAGAAAGTGACCAGACCTCAGTTGAGCCAAGGCTAGTTTCAGGAGGAAAGATCTGGCTCTGGTATCTGTGTCCAATTCTTTAGGCAGATTAAGGTCACCTCAAATCCTCCATGTCAAAATCCATTCTGAACCTTGAATTATAAGAACAATGTAAAATGAATGAGTAAATGTAATAAAGTGCTAATTAATGTAATGTAGACACTATCATTTATGGTCCTGTCTTTAGTTGTTTCAGATGGCACATCTTTTGTCTGCTAACTAGACTTCATTATAACCCATCCTGCCCAGGCCTCAGTATCCTAAGTACTCAACGATGTAAGGTAGTAATAGTGACAATGTCCTCTATTTAAATTTTTCTTTCATTTATTGATTTTTAGAGGGAGAGGAAGGAGAGAGAGAGAGAGAGAGAGAGAGAGAGAGAGAGAGAGATTTGTTGTTCCATGTATACATTCATTGGTTGCTTTTTGTATGTACCATGACCGAGGATCAAACTACAACCTTGCTGTACCAGGATGATGCTCTAACCATCTGAGTTCCCTGGCCAGGGCACAATGAATGTCCTCTGTTCAGATGTTAGTAGAAATAAGGGGAAGTGGAATTTTCTGTCATTCACTTTTGGAGATGTTCTACCTTATTCTATTTTTAAAAAACTCAGAGAGAAGGGAAGATGGCAGCATGGTAGGAGGGAGCAGATTCCACTTCCCCCTACACACGGAAGAAAAATCTAGCCAATCTACGGAGGAACAGAGCAAACAGCCAATAGTACCATAGCATAGATGAAAATAGTAGATCAAAAATTGTAGTGGACATTGAAAAAACAGATGGTAAGGAGAGTTTTTTCAGGACAATAAGGGTCCAGGTATCAGCACGGAGACCAGGGCAGCTGAAGCCCCGGGCATGGCGCTCACTGGGTCTGCCACAGGGCTCTGGGGAGGGAACCGGGTCAACTGCTCCCTCCCAAGCCAAGTAAGGTTTGAGCAGTACCAGGAGAGACCTGGTTGCTTGAAGTCGCAGGGAGGGGAGTTAAGGTCTGAGTGGCAAACACGCAGGGACTGTGAGCACCCACACATAGCACTGGGAGGAGTACATGCTCAAGACCCTACCACCGGAGGTGGCCGAACGTCCAGAGGCACCTGCAACCAGAGGAGGGGGCTTTGTGGAAGACCCGGAGGTCACACCTGTGAACCCAGGGTGAGTGCGCACAATGCAGGAAACCCACAGAACTCACACCCGTAAACTCGGGTCAGCGGGCAAGCCCCATAGGAGACCTGCAGCTCACACCCATAAACCCGGGGAGTGCTCAATCCATAGGTGATCCGAGCTCACACCCATAAACTCTGGAAAGAGCACGCGCTGCAGGAGGCTCAGAAACCATGCCCAAGGTCCTGTGTGGAGAGGCGCCTGGCTAGCTCTGGGGAGAGTGTGCAGCTAGCACTGAGGAGACTAGCCCAAAGCTAACTGAGTGCTGAACAGGGAGAAAAGTGATACTGTCACCCCTCAACTTGCAGCCAGTGAGACCAGAAAAACTGGTTTGGCCAGTTTGAAACCAGCAAGAGGTTTTTTGTTTTTGTTTTTAATTACATTTTTATTACTTTTTAATTATTTTTATTTTTTATCCCTCAATTCCTTTTGCTTCTCTTTCCTTCCTTCTTGTTTTATTCCTTCCTCCTTTCTTTCCAATTTTATCTCTTCTTTCTTCCTCTTCTTTTTTCTTCTTTTTTCATTTTTTTCTTTTCTCTTCTTAAATACCCATGGGTGAGACGAAAAAAACAGGAACTGTCAAAAAACCAGAGTTGGACCCAAAGAGGGGGCACCCCAACAGCTGAGACAGTGGAAGCTGTGAACACCAGGATACCAGAAGGAGACTGCACCACTGAATCTTACAGGTATTCTACCACAGAAGTTCACACCATAAACCCAGGGAGCCAGAACAGATCAATTTAAGAAGCTGAAGCTAACAAGCAGAGTCTCACAAACAATAGGAAGACAAAGAAACAATACCCAAATGAAAGAAAAGGAGGAAGCCCCAGAAAGAACGCTAAGTGAAACAGAGGCAACTCAACTATCACATATTGAGTTCAAAGCAATGGTTGTCAGGAAGCTCCATGAGCTCTCAGTGAGATACCAGAAACTACAGGGAAGCTACAATGAACTTACTGCAAACTATATCAACATGAAAAAGGAAATAGAAACTATCAACAAGGGCCAAGAGGATATGAAGAATACAATTTCTGAACTGAAGAACACAGTGGAAGGAATGAAAAGCAGAAACGATGAAGCAGAAGATCGGATCAGTGAGTTGGAGGACAAAGTAGAAAAAAAACACCCAGAAAGAGCAAGAAAAGGAAAAGAGGCTCAGAAAGAATAAAGAGGGATTAAGAGAAATGCAACACAATATGAAACACAATAATATCCATGTAATAGGGATTCCAGAAGGAGAAGAAGAAGAGCAAGGGATAGAAAGCCTCTTTGAAAAAGTAATGATAGAAAACTTCCCTAATTTGATGAGAGAAAAAGTCACACAAATCTAGGAAACACAGAGAGTCCCAATCAAGAGGAATTCAAACAGGCCCACTTCAAGACACATCATCATTAAAATGGCAAAATTCCAAGACAAAGAGAGAATCTTAAAGGCAGCAAGGGAGAAAAAGGACATAACATAAAAGGGAGCCCCGATAAGGTTAGCAGCTGACTTCTCAATGGAAACGCTCCAAGCCAGAAGAGAATGGCAAGAAATATTCCAAAAAATGAGAACCAAAGGCCTGAAACAGACTACTTTACCCAGCAAGGCTCTCAACCAAGATAGAAGGCCAAATAAGGAGCTTCCCAGACAAAAGAAGTCTAAAAGAATACACCTCCACCACACCAGTTCTGCAAGAGATGCTAAAGGGCCTGCTTTAAGGAAAGGAAGGAAAAGAGAGAGAGAGAGAAAGAGAGAGAGAGAGAGAGAAAAACACAGGTACAAAAATGGCAATGAATAAGTACCTATTAATAATGATCTTAAATGTAAATGGATTAAATGCTCCAATCAAAAGACATAGAATAGATGAATGGATAAGAAAGCATGATCCACACATATGCTGCCTACAAGAGAAATGTCCACCTCAGGACAAAAGACCTACACAGACTCAAAGAGAAGGGCTGGAAACAAATTTTCCAAGCAAATGGACAGGAAAAAAAAAAGCCAGGGTAGCAATACTCATATCAGACAAAATAGACTTCAAAGGAAGGGACATAAAGAGAGACCCAGAAGGTCACTTCATAATACTCAAGGGAAGAATCCACCAAGAAGACATAAACATTGCAAATATATATGCACCCAACATAGGAGCACCCAAATACATCAAGAAAATCTTAGAGGACTTCAAGAAAGATATTGACAGCGACACAATTATAGTAGAGGATTTTAACACCCCACTGTCAAAAATGGACAGATCTTCCAAACAAAATATCAACAAAGATACTGTGGCATTGAACAACACTCTAGATGAAATGAACTTAACTGATATATATATATATAGAGAGAGCCCTTCATCCCAATGAAACTAAATACACATTCTTTTCAATTGCACATGGCACATTTTCAAAGATAGACCACATGATAGGACACAAAAAAAGCCTCAGCAAATTCAGGAAAATTGAAATCCTACCAAGCATTTTCTCTGACCACAAGGGACTGAAACTAGAAACCACCCCAAGGGGAAAAACCCAAAACACTCAAAATCATGGAGATTGAATACCATGCTATTAAACAATGAATGGGTCAAGAATGAAATTAGGGAAGAGATCAAAAAGTTTCTGGAAACAAAGGAAAACGAGCTCACAACAACCCAAAACTTATGGGACACAGCAAAGGCAGTCCTCAGAGGGAAGTTCATAGTGATACAGGCCTACCTAAAAAAGACAGAAACATTTCAAACAAACAACCTAACCTAATGCCTACAAGAACTGGAGGAACAACAACAAAGACAGCCCAGAGCTAGTAGAAGGAAGGAAATAACCAAGATCAGAACAGAAGTAAATGACATAGAGACTAAAAGCACACTTCTAAGGATCAATGACAGGAGATGGTTTTTTGAAAAGATAAACAAAATCGACAAGCATTTAAGCAGGCTCATCAAGAAAAAAAGAGAGAGGACCCAAATAAACACAACCAGAAATGAGAGAGAAGAGATTACACCTGACACCACAGAAATACAAAGGATTGTAAGAAATTACCATGAAGAACTATATGCCAAGAAATTTGAAAACCTAGGTGAAATGGACAAGTTTCCCAAAAAATATAATCTTCCAAAACTCAATGAAGAAGAAGCAGAAAGCCTGAACAGACCAATAACAGCAGATGAAATTGAAACAGTCATCAAAAAACTCCCAGCACACAAAAGCCCTGGACCAGATGGTTTCACAGGAGAATTCTACAAAGCATTTAAGAAAGAGCTAACCCCTATCCTTCACAGACTATTCCAAAAAATCCAAAATGATGGAAGACTCCCAAACTCTTTTTATGAAGCCAGCATCATCATAATCCCAAAACCATATAAAGACACAACAAAGAAAGAAAACTTCAGGCCAATATCACTGATGAACATAGATGCTAAAATGCTCAACAAAATATTGGCAAACCGGATCCAACAATACATGAAAAAGATCATACACCATCCCAGGGATGCAAGGTTGGTTCAATATTCGCAAATCAGTAAATGTAATACATCACATAAACTAAAGCAAAAACAAAAATCACATGATCATATCAACAGATGCAGAAAAAGCATTTGATAAGGTACAGCACCCATTTATGATAAAAACACTTAGCAAAGTGGGAATAGAAGGAGCATTCCTCAACATAATATAGGAAATATATGAGAGACCTATAGCCAACATCATACTCAATGGGCAAAAACTAAAATCTTTTCCACTAAGATCAGGAGCAAGACAAGGATGTCCACTTTCACCACTTGTATTCAATATAGTATTGGAAGTCTTAGCCACAGTGATTAGACAAGAAAAAGAAATAAAAGGCATCCAACGCAGAAAGGAGGAAACGAAACTATCATTGTTTGCGGATGACACGATAGTGTACATAGAAAATCCTATAGACTCAGCCAAAAAGCTGCTTGACTTAATAAATGAATTTGGCCAAATAGCCAGATACAATGTCAATATCCAGAAATCAAAGGCATTTTTGTATACCAGCAATGAAATAAAAGAAGGAGAAATCAAGAAAAAAATCCCACATGATATAGCAAAAAGAAATATAAAATAACTAGGAATAAACCTAACCAAGGAGATAAAAGACCTGTATGCAGAAAACTACACAACACCAAAGAAAGAAATCAAGGAAGATACAAACAAATGGAAACATACAGTGTTCATGGACTGGAAGAATAAACATCATCTAAATGTCCATACTACCTAAAGCAATTTACAAATTCAATGCAATACCTATTAAAGTACCAATAGCATATTTCACAGATAGAACAAACACTTTCTCAAAAATTTATATGGAACCATAAATAACCCTGAATAGCTGCTGCAATTTTGAGAAAGAAGAGCAAAGTGGGAGGGATCACAATACCTGATACCAAACTGTATTACAAGGCCACTGTAATCAAAACAGCCTGGTACTGCCATAAAAACAGGCACATGGACCAGAGGAATAGAACAGAGAGCTGAGAAATAAACCCAAGTCTCTATGGCCAATTAATATTCGACAAAGGGGGCAGCAACATAAAACGGAGTAAAAATAGCTTCTTCAACAAGTGGTGTTGGGAGAACTGTACAGCTACGTGCAAACAAATGAAACTTGAGCACCAAAATAAATACACAAAAATAAATTCAAGGTGGATTAAAGATTTAAATATAAGCCATGACACCATTAAAGTCCTAGAGGAGAACATAGGCAAGAAAATTTCAGACATTTCACGCAGCAACATTTTTACTGATATGTCCCCTAAAGCAAGGGACATAAAGGAAAGAATAAACAAATGGGATCTCATCAAAATAAAAAGCTTCAGCATGCTAAAGAAAACAGTATTAAAATATGAAGAGAACCGACTATAGGGGGAAAACATATTTGCCAATGATACCTCAGACAAGAGTTTAATCTCCAAAATACATAAAGAACTTACACGACTCCACTCTAAGAAGACAAGCAACCCAATTAAAAAAATGGGCAAAGGACATGAACAGACACTTCTCCAAGGAGGACATACAGAGGATCCAGAGTCACATGAAAAGATGCTCAATATCGCTAGCTATCAGAGATGCAAATTAAAAACACAATGAGATTCCACTTCACACCAGTCAGAATGGCCATCATAAACGAAGCAACAAACAACAAGTGTTGGAGAGGTTGTGGAGAAAAGGGGACCCTTGTGCACTGTTGGTGGGATTGCAGACTGGTATAACCACTATGGAAAACAGTATGGAATTTTCTAAGAAAACTAAAAATGGATCTACCTTTGGACCCAGGAATTTCACTGCTAGGATTATATCCTAAGAACCCTGAAACAACAATCCAAAAGAACCTATGCTCCCCAATGTTCATAGCAGCACAATTTACAATAGCCAAGTGTTGGAAGCAACCTAGGTGCCCATCAGTAAATGAATGGATCAAGAAACTATGGTACATTTACACAATGGAATTCTATGCAGCAGAAAGAAAGAAGGAGCTCCTACCCTTTGCGATAGCATGGATGGACCTGGAGAGCATCATGCTAAGTGAAATAAGCCAGGTGGTATGACAAATACCATATGATCTCACCTTTAACAGGAACCTAATCAATAAACAAGCAAAATATAACCAAAGACACTGAAACTGAGAACAGGCTGACAGTGACCAGAGGGGAGAGGGGAGGGAATTTCAGGGGGGAAAAGGGGAAGGGTTTATAGGAACAAGTATAAAGGACACATGGGCAAAAACTAGGGGGGTGGAAATGGGAGGGAGGTGGGGAGGGGTGGGACAGTGGGCTGGGATAGGAGTAAAAGACAGAAAACTGTACAAGAACAACAATTAAAATAAATTTAAAAAATTAAACAAAAATGAAAAGGAAAAAACAAACAAACAAACAACCCCCCCCCGCCCCCGTCCAGTATATTCATATGCTTTATAGGCTCTGCTACATTAGCTTCAGCTTCTAGGAAGATCATCAAGCTTGGTGATCACTGACTCTTTTTATGGGTTGCACTTTAGTGTCTGAGTCTGGCTGCCATGGTTTAATGCCAATCATAAGGGAGAGTTATCTATTGTAGACTTACACTGGAGGATGATGAGAAAGGCCATATGGGATACAGAATTAGACACAGCCACAAATACAGGTTTCCCAGTCAAATGACAATCAAGTGACTCTATCAACAGCAAATGACAGTAAAGAAGGAGTTTTTAAGATTGACACTCATAGAGGAGTTCTGCCTTATATTATATCACACACACACACACACACACACACACACACACGGGAAGTGATTTGAATAATTAGCTTCTTCCAATTCATGCCATGTGTTAACTTTGTGCACCTCCTTCACTCAGGGTTATAAAACACTTTCACCATAATTTCTTCTCTAGCATCACACATTAACTGGAGTCTGGCATTAATAAGATTGTGTGGAGATGATTATACATCATCAAAGTCTCCAGCAAATAATTTCTTTTTATAAAACAGAATCTGAGTTTTGCACCATCATTACTGGCTCCCATAGACAGAGGGGAATTTCGCAGTTTATTAAGTTGAAATGGCAAGAAGAATCATAAATATGTACAGCCTTTAGATTATGCAAAATTAGGTCTATATGGCACTATACCTGAAAATGCGCTGTTACTGCATTTAACATTTACTCAACAAACATTTGTTTGGTGTCTATAATGGTGCTTGATGTTGAGACACAAAGACAGACTAAGTAAGGCCATTGCCCTCAAGATGTGAAAGATTCTGTTGAAAAGTGCTGGGTGTTGTAGATAACTAGATCTCAGTGTAGCTCAATGGCTGGGTTTTGGTCACCAGAACGCACAGCATTGTTATTAGGTAGCAGATTTGAAGTCTCAGGTTTTTTGAAGACTGCCCCCAATCCTCATATTTCACGGTAGTGATACTAGAAAGACAAAGTTGTCTTGCACTACTGAAGAACCACCGGAAGTGGATACCAGCAGAGCTCCTACTTTTAAAAAGAATTTTTGGCCAACTTTTCTCCAAAGCAATCAAGAGATTTAACTTTCTTACTTTAATTGTCTACCTGTTTCCACTGTAGGGGGATTTTAAAAAGTAAGCAGAATGCTGGTTTATATACTCTATTTTGAATGATGATTGACAGACTGAGTGAGAGAGCTGTATTTAGGAAAATGGATTTTATAGTCATATCATGCGTGTGCTTAGAATCAGAAAGAAGACTGGTAGAATTCCAATGCAATTGAAAGGAATTATCATTTACATACTGTAAGAAGAATTACAAGGCTGGTATGGGAAAACCCCTTTTTCATGGCTAAGAAAATGAGAATAATAAATACTAAGTTGGGCCTTAAAATAAAATACATGTGTGTGTACTGTGGGTATACATTAATGACAAATATAATGAAAATGCTGAAAAATTACAAAAGAATATTAGACATAAAAGTAAAACATGCAATGATTTTATAATGTTAGGTGTTTTTAATATCGATTTTTTTGGACAGTGTAGCGAAAACATTTTTTGTAGCATGTAAGCTTTTTGAGGGTAGAAAGGGGATTCTTTTCATTATTGTATCTCCAGCATTTAGCACAGTGTCCAACTTTTAATAAGTTCTCGATAAGTAATCATAGAATGACTAGGTGAGCCGATCAATAAATGACTTGAATGATACATTTGGAGAGAAAAGAAATGAAAGTGGCATTATTTATCCCTAGTAGGTGTTATAGCTTGTCCTGTTTTAGGTGCTTTCCATGGTAAGTCACAGGTCAGTCCTCTAAGGCAGTACTGCTGCAGCGTGGCCATGAGCCTGCGCCTATCCGTGCCTATCTGCGAACCGTCACCAATCCGAGACAAGATAGATAAGTACAGAAATTAAGAATGAGCACTGAGATTTTTATAGCATTCTGACATTGCCCAAATATCCAAGGGCACAATCATATTTACCCCAATGTATTTTAATTATTATTTATAAAAGTACTGGTCCATAACAAATTGGATATTGCAAGAAAAAAACCAGAAACTGGTCCATCAGCAGAGCGCTGCTCTAGAGCAGGTACTACAACCCCCCACTTTACTGAAAAGGAAACCAAGATTGAAGGTCAGGTCACTAGTAGAGGCTGGCATTGTCGGAGTTGAAAGCTCCAAGCTCTTTCGTATTTGGAAAACAGATGTATCTCCTAGTTAAAGGCCTGATTTTATGACCTATGTTTATTGATAAAATGAAAGTAGAAAGCATCTGGTCATTTTTCTATATTCAAAACAGAAAGTGAGCCTCACTGGGGTCAGTAACAGCCTCCCCAGCAGCAGCAGCGTCTAGGATTCAAGCCGGAAACAACGCCCGGCGGGAAGAAACATACACATGGAAGAGGGAAAGGGGGAGCTTTCTGCAGTGGGGCAGGGCTGGCTTGTGATATATGATGAGAATGAATATTGAGGGAGAGAGAATGTCATACTTCCCACAGAGGCCTTTTTTTCTAGCTTCAATCTCTGGCTGCAGCAAAGATCAGAGGGTCTGTCTATTCACAGTAAGATGCGACTGAGCCGACTAACTGGGCTTCACGGGGAAAACAGGAAAGACGCCATTTGCCTGGAATCTCCAAGACATGATGGCAAACATGTTGTTTCTTATTTTGTGCCTTCTCTTTTTTGGACTATCACTTTCTATCTTTTTTTAAAAAAATTCATTTATTGATTTTAGAGACAGAGAGGAAAAGAGAGAGAAAAAAACATTGATTTTTTGTTCCACCGATATATGCATTCATTGGTTGCTTCTTGTACGTGCCCTGACTGGAGATAAAACCTGCAACCTCGGCATATAGAGATGACACTCTAATGAACTGAGCTACCCTGCCAGGGTGCTTAACAATCACTTTCAATTTGCGTTTTCTTTCATTTGAGCAAAGATAAATCCTAGTGACCTCTCAGGACACAAGGGATTTCTAGGTCAGTAACAGCAGATGATTCTATCATATGAAATGAAAATTTCATATTTTGCATATTCAAAGTGATCTCTCTTACCCTTGATTGGTTGTACAGATGTGAAAGGAAATGCATAATCTTAATGTAAGAATACTGAATTTATGAACATGTTCACAGATATCTAGGAAACTAAACAGTTAAATAGCAACCAAGGGCTAGAAGCTCTTGTTTGCAGAAGCTCTGGGAAATGCTAGCAATAAGACCACTGGATGATGCCTGAGAGGTAGACCTCCTGGAAGGTCCCATGTTGGTCGGAGGCTGGAAGGCCACTTGGGGGCGATGTTGTACAGGGCACTGGGGAAGTGCTTGGCCATGGCAAGAGATCATTGAAGGTGTCTTCTAACATCAGTCTCCTCCCCAGGGAGCTGACTTGTATGTTGTTTCTTGAGGGGAACCCTAATGCAACTCGTGGAATCACTTCAAATTTTAAGTGGGAGCCTTTTAAAACTCAGCTCAGGATGACTTCTCTTTATCTTTCTTAGCCTTCTCGCTGCAAAGTAAAATGCATAATTTGTTCCATACACCTGCAGGAATTATTGAACATTTTTTAGGTGTGTTTTCACGTTTTCCTAATTAGATTATAATTTCCTCAAAGGTGCAGATAATGTCTTACTCATCTTTCTTTTGTAATGCTTAACAAGTTACGTGGCAAGGCTCACAGTTGGTATTCAAAAGATGTTGGTTGAATGAAGTCGAATGGGAGATTTAAAAACCAGAAGAGACAAATCTTGGAAAATGGTTTTTTGCCATTTAAATAATACTAAATCATTTAACTTTAAAATAAAATGACTATGTAAAAATGTGAAAATGTTTATTATAGAAAACAGAACAAAAATATTATGGAAATCATGATTTACCTAGGAAATATATTCATTTGGTAATAAGAAGGAGAAATCATGCAAAATAGAGAATAATTGTATTTGGATTATGAGCATCTTATTGTAAAGGGTCATTTTTCTACTATTATCTATATAATTCTATATAATACATTCTTTTATATATACAACTATATAATATATATACTATTATAATATACATGTTTTATATATGACATTAATAACTATGTAGCATGTAGTTATAGATATAAATTATGTTATATGAAAACAAATATATACAAAATAATACATTGTTTCAATTCTTTTAAATAGTTATATTAAATTACCTTTATAATAAAAATAAAGAAGAGACTTCCAGCCAAGATGGAAGTATAGGTAGATACACTGTGCCTCCTTATACAATCAAAAGAAGGACAATTTAAAAATAAAAAACAACCAGAACTGACAGCAAATCGAACTGTATGGAAGTCCAACAATCAAGGAGTTAAAGAAGACACATTCATCAAGACTGGTAGGAGGGGCAGAGACAGGCAGCTGGACAGAGAGGACCTGCGGCAAGGTGGTGCCTGGCGGACCCAGTGAGGTGGCAGATTGTGCAGTGGGGTGCACAAGGCTGCAGCTGGCCAGCAAGGCAGCAGCGGGCAGACCCTGTGAGGCAGCAGATTGCAGACTGGGTGGTCCAACATTCATGCCCAGATGAACCGGGAGAAACAACTGAGGAGCGGGATGGACTGAGCAACCCAGGGCCTCAGATCAGGGAAGTAAAGCCTCAAACCTCTGACTGAAAACACCTGTGGGGTTGAGGCAGCAGGAGAAACTCCCAGCCTCACAGGAGAATTCGTTGGAGAGATCCACAGAGTCCTAGAATGTATACAAACCCACCCACCCAGGAATCAGCACCAGAATGGCTCAATTTGCTTATGGGAAGTGGGGGAAGTGACTGAAATCTGGCAGAAAGTGGAGCAAGTGCCATTGTTCCCTCTCAGACCCTCCCCATATACAGCATCACAATGCAGCAACGTAGGTTACCCCGCCCGGATGAATGCCTAAGGCACTGCCACTCACTATGTAACAGGTGTGTCAAGACAAAAAAATAGCCCAAACGAAAGAAGAGATCAAAGCTCCAGAAAAAATACAATTAAGTGATGAAGAGATAGCCAACCTATCAGATGCACAGTTCAAAACACTGGCAATGAGGATGCTCACAGAATTGGTTGAATTTGGTCACAAATTAGATAAAAAAAAATGAAGGCTATGCTAAGGAAAATAAAGGAAAATGTATAGGAAACTAACAGTGATGGGAAGGAAACTGGGACTCAAATCAACAGTGTGGACAAGAAGGAAGAAAAGAAACATCCAAACAAAACAGAATAAAGAAACAAGAATTCAAAAAAATGAGGAGAAGCTTAGGAACCTCCAGGACATCTTTAAACTTTCCAACATCTGAATCATAGGGGTGCCAGAAGGAATAGAGGAAGAGCAGCAAGTGGAGAAGGTATTTGAACAAATAATAAAGGAGAACTTCCCCAATCTGGCAAAGGAAATAGACTTCCAGGAAGTCCAGGAAGCTCAGAGAGTCCCAAAGAAGTGGGACCTGAGGAGGAATATACCAAGGCACATCATAATTACATTAGCCAAGATTAAAATTAAGGAGAGAATCCTAGAAGCAGCAAGAGAAAAGGCGAGGGTTACCTACAAAGGAGTTCCCATAAGACTGTCAGCTGATTTCTCAAAAGACACCTTACAGGCAAGAAGGGGCTGGAAAGAAGTTTCCAAGTCATGAAAGGCAAGGACCTACATCCAAGATTGCTCTACCCAGCAAAGCTATCCTTTAGAATGGAAAGGCAGATAAAGTGCTTCTCAGACAAGGCCAAGTTAAAGAAGTTCATCATTGCCAATCCCTTATTATATGAAACGCTAAAAGGATTTATCTAAGAAAAAGAAGATAAAAAATATGAATAGTAAAATGACAGCAAACTCACAATTATTAACAACCACACCTAAAACAAAAACAAAAGCAAACTAAGCAAACAATAGAACAGGAATAGAATCACAGAAATGGAGATCACATGAAGGGTTAGCAACAGGGGAGTGGGAAGGGGAAAAGGTACAGAGAATAAGTAGCATAGAAGGTAGGTAGAAAATAGAAAGGGGGAGGGTAAGAATAGTGTAGGAAATGTAGAAGCCAAAGAACTTATATGTATGACCCATGGACATGAACTAAAGAGGGGGAATGTGGGTGGGAGGGGGTGTGCAGGGCAGAGGGGAGTGAAGGGAGGAAAATGGGACAACTGTAATAGCACAATCAATAAAATATATTTTTAAAAAATGTAAAAAAATAAAGAAGAAATCCTAGGGTAATGCTGAAAAAGTTCAATTACTTTGAAAATTATTTTTGGCTAATATTATTTTATTTAAAAAAGTCTTTTACAGTTGATGTCAATAAGCAATTTTTAAAAAGTGGGGGAGGATATTTTTATGTGTAAAAATGTTCTTTTACATCATTTTATTCCAAGTCATCACTTTTATTCAGCAAGTTTTTCAAAGAGAAAAATAAAACATTATTTTTACTCTTCTAAATTTTTAGTTCATTTTGTACTTAAAAATGACTTTTTATTCTTTTTTAAAAATTATAACTTATTGATTATGCTATTATAGTTGTCCCAGTTTTTACCCCTTTGCTGCCCTCTATCCAGCTTCCCCCACCCCTCCAGCAATGCTCACACTGTTGTCCATGTCCATGTGTCATGCATATGTATTCTTTGGCTACTCCATTTGCTATGCTATACTTTAGATCTCCATGACTATTCTGTAACTACCTCTTTGTACTTCTTAATCCCTCCACCTTTTTTGTCCATCCCCCTGACCTCCTCCCATCTGGCAACATACAAAATATTCTCTGTATCTATGATTCTGTTTCTGTCCTTATATGTTTATTTTGTTTTTTAGATCCAATTGTTGATAGATAAGTATTTGTTGCCATTTTATTGTTCATATTTTTCATCTTCTTAAAAAAGATCCCTTAACATTTCATATAATGCTGGATTGGCAGTGACATACTCTTTTAGTTTTTTCTTGTCTGGGTACCTCTTTATCTGTCTTTGATTCTAAAAGATAGCTTTGCTGGGTGGAGTATTCTTGGTCATAGGTTCTTGCTTTTGATTACTTTGAATATATCTGAACAATCCCTTTTAGCCTGCAAAGTTTCTTTTGAGAAATCAGCTGACAGTCTTATGGAGGCTCCCTTTTTAGGTAACTAACTGCTTTTCTCTTGCTGCTTTTAAGATTCTGTCTTTGTCTTTAACCTTTGGCATTTTAATAATGATGTTTCCTGAAGTGAGTCTCTTTGGGTTCATCTTGTTTGGGACTCTCTGAGCTTCCTGGACTTGTATGTCTATTTCCTTCACCAAGTTAGGGAAGCTTTCTGTCATTATTTTTTCAAATAGGTTTCCAATTTCTTGCTCTCTCTCTCTCCTTCTTCCGGCACCCTCATGATGTGAAGGTTGGTACACTTTAAGTCATCCCAGAGGCTCTGCACACTATTTTCATTTTTTTAATTCTTTTTTCTTCTTGCTGTTCTGATTGGGTGTTATTTGCTTCCTTCTATTCCAAATTGCTTATTTGATTCTTGGCTTTCACTCTACTGTTGATCCCCTGTAAATTGTTCTTTATTTTAATTAGTGTATCCTTCATTTCCGACATTTTTTTTTATAATTTCCATGCCCTTTTCTTATGCTGGTAAAGTTCTCATTAAGTTCATTGAGCATCCTTATAACCAGTGTTTTGAACTCGATACCTGATAGATTGCTTTTCTCCATTTTGTATAGCTCTTTTTCTGGAGTTTTGTTCTATTCTTTCATTTAGGCCATGTTTCTTTGTCTCCTCATTTTGGCAGCTTCCCTGTGTTTATTTCTATGTATTAGGTAGAGCTGCTACATCTCCCAGACTTTGCAGAATGGCCTAATATAGTGGGTGTCCTGTAGAGTCCAGTGGCACAGCCTCCCTTATTACCCAAGCTGGGTAATCTAGGTACACCCGCTGTGTAGGTTGTGTACACCCTCCTGTTGTAATTGAGCTTTGATTGCTGTTGGCACATCCAAGGTCAGCCACCACCTGTGTCTTGTCCAGGATCACACAGCAGAAGCTACAATGTAAACTGCAGATGGCTGCTATTTATGCTGGGCTTGGAGGTGTCCAGGTGAGTCCCAGCAGGTGAGGCCAGGTGATGGCTGCTGCTAGTGCCAGGTCTGAGGCAACTTAATGAGAGGTATTGGGCTCACTGAAGCCAGACACTGCTTGTTTGAGATAATTTAGGAAAATCTGAATCATCAATATTGGGGGAGGATTGTCCTCCAAATCAATATTCCAAATTCACATTGGCTTCAAAAATTTGGAAATTTCATATGAATCAGGAATTTTTTCCTTTCATTAAAATTTTAGAAAAATTACATGTATGCAAATTTTTCATTTTACATATTATTATCCATTTTATTGTAAATGTAGACTTAAATTTAGATCTACAGATTTAATGTGAAGTTACTGTACCACAAAATAGCTATGGCATTTACTCTGAAGTACTTGATGAGTCAGCATGATGATTACATTTTCTAAATGACAGTATTACTACCACTAATTAATATAACTTAAAGATGGAAGGCCAGTATTAATGTGTAAATCAAACCCCATAAATAATTCTAAAGAAATGCAGCCATGTTGTGTAAATATCATTCCAGACCCAGACTTTGTTTTTTTTTAAAGATTTTATTTCCTTATTTTTAGAGAGAGGGTGAGGGAAGGATAAAGAGAGGAAGAGAAACATCACCGTGTGGTTGTCTCTTGCAGGCCCCCTACTAGGGACTTGGCCTGCAACCCAGGCATGTGACCTGATTGGGAATTGAACTGGCAACCCTTTGGTTTGCAGGCTGGCACTCAATCTACTGAGCTATACCAGTCAGGGACCAAACTTTGTTAATAAAATATCATAGCTTTGGTTGATTCTTGGTAACTGGCTTGTTTAATAACTAAATTAAAAAAAAAAACACAAGCTTTGAAATTAGCATAGCAAATGTCTGAAAGTGCCTGAAAATACTTGATTTTCAAAGTCTGTGATATTTTTCCTTGCTATGGGGTTATCATGGAATTAGTAGATCTTGCTATGTTATTAATCAGCTCAATAACATTATATGGACTAGGGCACAGGTGACAAACACAAGGCCCCTGGGCTGAATCCAGCCCCCCACCTTGTTTTACCTGACCTGGCACCTGTTCACATCTGGCAGCAGTGCTGAGCTCTCGCTTAACTGTTAAGGAGTAGTTACATTTATATAGTCCTCAAATTACATTTGGCCTCTTGAAGGCAACTGCAAGGGTGATGTGGCCCCCAGTGAAAATGAGTTTGACACCCCTGGACTAGGGAGTGAGATGATAAATTTTAAACTTCAAAGTGTTTTGTTGTTTAAAAATCATGAATTCTTTATTGGCGGGATTATGAATCAAACAGATTTCACTCTGTGCAATTAATACCTTCCCCTCAGATAACCTGGGTTCTGGGAAGATTGAGCAATGTCTGCCCTGGCTGGTGTGGCTCAGTAGACTGAGTGCTGGTCTGTGAACTGCGGGGCTGCTGATTCCATGCCCAGTTGGGGCACGTACCTAGGGTGTGGGCCAAGTCCCTGGTTGGGGGTGTGGAAGAGGCAACTGATCAGTGTGTCTCTTGCACTTTGATGTTTCTCTCCCTTTCTTTCTTCCTCCTTTCCCCTCTCTCTCAAATAAATAAAATCTTTAGAAATATTTTTTAAGAGAGAAGCCTGACCAATGCAAATGTCAGGGCACAACTTCTAAGGGTGGTGCCTGTCTATTTGATTGAAGAATTTGTCCAGGGACCAGGGGGTTCTAGTGTGAGGAACCATTGGTAATCGTTAAAAATCCAGATTTGGAAGAACTATATTTAAAAATCAAGAGCATCCCAGTTATGCCAGCGGTCGCCCTAGGCATGATGGTTTTCCAGCCAATGAGCAGGGTCACAAGAGCCCCTCGCTGGAGGACCTGCCTCAGAAGGGCCAGTTGCCATGAAGCTGTAGGGACAGTAACGGGGGTGGCTGCTCTGAGAAAGACCCAGGAACCTCAGATGGCCCCTAGATGGCGAGGAAATGGCAGTTACAGGGCGTTGTCCTTGAGATCGCAGCCCAGAGGCTAATTATCAGCGAAGATTTCTCTGGTTCCAAGAGTACTAAGGGTGTATAATTTTAGATGCATCAGACTGATAAAGTAGGGCTCAGATACCTTTTTACAGGACTAGAAGCCACCATCTAGAAAAAATGTTCCAGCGTGAAGTTAGTGCCCACTGCGGAGAAGTGTTTTATTGAGGCCCAGCTTGAATGTGAAGTAGCCCCCAAATGAGAGAGCAATTAGCAATGTTTTGGGTTGTGAAAGCAGAGTAAGGTGATAAACATGCAACAGAGTCACATTCATACATACTTGCATAGGGTATCCACGTGTGAAAGGGATGCCCTAACTTGTCAAACTGCTAGGAAACAATGAGAAGTCCAAGAAGAAAGAGTAATTTAGGTTAGCACTGCCACTTTTAACAAGCACCGGTCTGCTCTGGACCATAGTAACAAGCATGCCATGCCTCATGCGAAATACCTCTATTTTTAGATTTTCTCCTGAAGAAATATTATATTCCTAGCTTTTTCACTGTCATTGTTATTTCCTTTGCTATAAGGTAATGACAAAATAGGCTTTTAAAAAAGTGAAACAAAAAATGTAGTCAGTTAAAACAAAGCAAAATTATAACTGCAATGTGACAATTTTGAACATCTCACTGATGTACTTTTTGTTTGAACACTAGGTTCTGTTACCTCTTTAAAAAGGTACGTGGCAAATTCAAAAGAAAAGAAACAATGGAAGGTGAATAGAAGTGGAATAAATTTGGTGTTGACATTTTAACTTAAAATTTTGAGAATTCTTTGAGCAAAACACCCCAATTGAAAATTTTGCTGCTATACTCCAACATGAATAAAGGATGGGATATTAAATATAAATTGTTAAAGGAAGACAAAAAGGCAGCCAGCCCAAGGCCAATGTACACTGTCAAGGCCAAATATTTGACACCTGGATATTTGAGGATCTGTTCATGCTCACAGCACAGCACCTTTTGAATATAGTGACTAATGACAGGATGCTGAAGGAATGAATGGGTGTGTGAGTGAATGACTGTTTTCCAGACATGAGCTTGCAATGGTTGGAAGAGAAGGTCTAAGTTTTGGATTTGATGTGTGCACTTTGGCTATCTACACAAATCCCACTAACCTGACAACTGGAATTTCAACTTGTGCCAGGTGTGATCTGCCCTTTTTAGTTCTCTTACTTTAGTTCAAAGTCCTTGGAAGTCACATATATGGGGAGTCTTTGCATGGGCAACTTCAGAGTAAGTACAGGTTTTTTATTTGGAAGTGCTCTACGTTCCTTCAAGTCCAGTTTCCAAGACTCTCAGTGCCACTGTAAAAGACAGAGGCTATTAGTTTACTGCCTGAGCTGTGATAAAGAAAACATGATTCTCAGAACTCCCTGCACTGGGCACTAACCGTCTTTCTCTCGGCATCTTGGAGCTTACGCTTAGCTTTTTATTTTTTTCTATTGCTTTCTCCTTCCTGACAAGGCAAAGTGGTTTTAGTTTAATTTTGAGACTGGTGAGTCTCAAAATTTGTTCCTATAATAAGATATCTTATTTGTAAATTAAATTAAGACACTCAAAAACACCATTACACTTGGCTTTAATGTGAAGTCTCAGCAGCATACTTAGAATTTGAAATATTATGAACAAAGTGGTTTTGCTTAGCATTCACCTGGTTAATCTGTCCTGCATGCATGCTTTGCTCACTTAATTTTTTCCTCCTAGTATTTTGGGAGCTCTCAATTACTCTTCAAAGGTACAATTGTTCTTAGAACATGAGCAATGAGTCTCACTAGCAGAACAATCACTAGAGACTGGCAGGATCCCCTTTGTCCTACCCATGCTCCATTCATTAACACTGGCGTAATTTGGAGGAATTAATTGTCTTGTTTGCTTCGCAGGATGCAGAGTGGCATAAGCAAGAAGACAATGCTATACTTTTTTTCTGGCCTGACTCCTTGAATTATACTAAAAGATGGTGATACATTTTCTTTTCTAAAATAATCATAGTAATTATTTGCCTGAAATATCCCTGGGGGCACCTCACTTCATTTCCTTCACGGAATTTCATGAGGCATCGAGTGCATCCTTTATATCTAACAGTGTTCTGGACTCTGAGCTCTCTCCACTATTCCTGGGCCAAAGAGTGGACCACCGATGCCTCAGGAAAGTCACAGCCCCTTGGAAGATGCCCGAGGACTGGCTGGAAGTCTGTGCCTGAGGACTTCCAGCATAGGGTTTTGGTTTGCTTCCACTCCACATCAAAGACTTTAAATTATTTGGTGAGTTCCATCAGTTGGGCTTAATAACACGTCCTTCAAAATGATGTTTCCTGGGAGGTCAAATCAAGTCTGGCCCTCACATCTCTTCAGACCTGATTGAAATTCACGCCCTGTCTACTTCAGATGTTTCCTCCTGTGAACTGTTTCCTTTCCTGCAGCAATGTTCCTCCAAATATTCCCCCAATCAAAATCCCAGAGTCATCTCATACTATGTGACATGCAGAATCAGACTTGTTGTATTTCTTTGTTGTATTTGCTCGTTGTATTTTCTCATCATTATCATGAGATGCTTTTACCACCTTGACACCTGACGGAGGGAGCAACTCAAAGATGCTACAGGGATCAATACAAACTTTAAAATTTAAGACACTTGATTCGTGTACAGTTCAAAGATGTTTCACGAAGACGCATAAATAAATAGATAATTAGAAATAACAGAATATAGGGAAAACTGAATGATTCACAAGGCCATGAATATGTCTTTCTCAGGTATTATTTTAAAAACTCTCTGGGGTGAAAAATGCATTTGCGTAAAAAAAAATAGCTGGTCTCTATCAAACGTGTAACCGAGGTCACTTGGGTAAAACCACATGTGCTGATATGATAGAATACAAGGGTCAAATGAAAGTGTGAGAAAAGACAGAAAATTCAGGGGTAGTAGATCGCTGCCTTCACTCTAACTCCACTGACTGACAGGCCTTGGCTTCCCAACTGCACAAGTCCTCACTTCCCCGTTTCCTGCGGGCTTCTTCTGAGCTCCACTTCAACCAGCCCAGGAGGGACTCCTAATCCCCTTCTCACTTAGAATTGCTCCTCAGCAACCACAGTATCTCCACCTCCCAGCTTTTGTCCTTCTACACTTCTGCTAGACAGCTCCCTGCCTTCCACAGGTTTTTTTTTTTTTTGTATTGGACCTTTAAAGAGGAAAAAAATATATATGGAGCTCAAGAACACTGTGTGGTGTGTCACTGGGTCAAAGTTGGGGATACACTTTATAAAATTAACAAACAGGAATATACATAAACAAAGATATACACAGTCACAGTACGAAAAACCGACGCCTGGCACGATGAGGTCTTGGTTTCCTCATCACTCAGCAGCATGTTTGGGATCCTGAGGGAGATGGCGAACACATGAGCAGGCTCTGGGCACTGCAGGGTGCCCTTCAGCATCTCTGCCTCCAGCAGTACGTGGTGCATCTCCCTCAGAAATGTCTCCTCTTGCTCATACCCCTGAATCAACTCTGTGGGCAGCTCACCCTGACACAAGGTATTGATCAACTCCCGAGGCACCGCCCACTCCACCTTGGGTATCCTACGAGCCACGGTCAGGGTTGAACTCCACAAAACTCCCAACTTGGAATGTAATTACAAACTTCCTTATTTATCCCCACCCCTCAGTCCATCAGCCTTTTTGGCTTTATTACTGTCCTCAGGCCTGAAACCATATTCAAAGATGTCAGTGGCTTAGAATCCCTTACCCACTAGACCTTATCCTACCTGCTACCCTCAATAATCTCTGCCATTTGCTTCTCCTGTTCCAGCTCTCACAGAGCAGACAGACACAAGTCAGATGCATAGACTGTTCTGGTTTGCTCGACCAGGAAGTCATGAAAGCTCTCTGTCCTCAGTGGGACCCTTCCCACTTAAAGCAATTCTTTTCCCTGCTGGCACCGTGTTGTATGCACCATGTAGCTCTCTAAAACTTAGGAAACCTTTCATATATTCTGCATCCCACCTCGCCATCCTCCAGCCCTGCACCATCCGGTAGGTATTCACTTGGCCTCATCTCTTCTCACCGCCCGCCCCCGGATAAGAACATTCCTGTCAAAGTTCCTGAAGCTTTCTACCTTTCTTCTTTAAAATTTTACCATACTATGCCCATTCTGTTCTTCCTCTTCTCCATTCTAGATAGAAAGAATCTCCTCTCCCTTCCCAAACCAACATTTCCTTCACTACACTTGATTCTAGCTCGTCCAACTCCTTCAAGAAACTTACCATTGGGTATTTTTTATGATATTCAATATTTCCTCCTCCAAGATTGACTTCCTTCCTACTTACTTTTGGGAAACAATTCTCCGAGGGCCTCTTGTGTTTTTGCCTGTCTCTGAGCAGAGGCACAGCTGCCCCGGCTCTGGATTATCATCCCAAGGATATTTGTAGAGCATATGGCCTTGGAAGATAGAGTATCTCCCCTCAAAGAAAAACATAGGTTTGCTAACTGTTTATTATAAAATATTTGGGATCCTCAAACCTAGGGGCCTTCTCCTCTGGTACAATCCATGCATTGCCTGGCCTTCTCCCGTGTCTCCCTGTGGGAACTGGGCCCCGGGAACAAGTATACTGGAAAGTGCAAGATCACATGAGGGTGTCTTATAACCTGAGCACGTGGCGCACCATGCACCGCGGTCAGCCTGACCACCAAAGGGGGCAAGAACCTCTTGTGACCTGGTCAGTTGTCAATGCAAAAGAAGGTTAAGAGGACTTCTACTATATTTAAAATTGATGCTTATTTTATGACATTGGCATATAATAAGGACAGCAAAACAGAAATTGCTTGAAACCCAAACCCAAATGGGTCAGTATTTGACTTATAGCTTTGGGATCCCTGGGGGTTTTATTTGAAGTCATAGAATTTCTGATCTCCACCTCTGTCCAAATGAAGTTTAGACTGTTAGGCAGTGAGTTTCATAATGCCACTCGATTTTTCATTGCTTTCTTTCCTGCAGTGTCACCAAGCGGATAGGAAATCCACGGTCTGGGTGAGATTAAATAGTGTCTGAAGCATGAGACATGACTGGGCACTGACAATCAACTGTGGTGTGATCCATGGCAGGAGCGAGGTGTGCAAGGTACCTGCTGAGGGGCCAGATGCCTGCCCAGGTACACAGAAGATGGCAAACCAGTCCATAAACCAAGAAGGATCATTGGTATACATCAAAATGTAACACTGCTGCGTATCTGGATTTAGGAGAATAAAACGAAACATGGGAGAAGTTACTTTTGGGATGAGTGGGATGGGTAGTAACGAGAACTTGACAAGTAGTTCCTGACAACAAGGGGTTGGTTGGCTTGGTCGAGCTCCTATGCAGTGTCCCTGGGCTCCCTTTCATTGGTGTGAGTCAGCACTAGGCTAGGTTTTGAACGTCCCTGTGCAGTTCTCTTTGGAAAGGGGCGTTGCGAGGAAAGAACCTGCAGGCGAGCGAGCACATTTCCGCTCGTGCGCGTAACCTATGTCTTTGGTTACCTTCTGAGCAGGAAAGTTGAGGTCTCCCTCCCTTCCCCAACCTCCTTTTCAGCCAATATGTACAAAGACATTTCTCAGCTCTAAGAATTTCCACAGTTACAGCAACATGCGTGGGCGTATGCCATTTGGAGGCAAGGAGACTATGATGAAGTGGGTGGGTTGTGTTACAATAAAAGCAGAAGAAATATGACTTTGAAGAACACTGGATAGTCTCAGCTGACAAATAGTAGCAATTTTTTGGTGATAGGCTGCGGAATAGCTAGGTTTCTTTTTTGTTTTGCCTTGTTTTAAGCAACGGTTTCTTTTTCACCTCTCTTTCCCTTCTCATTACCCTCGACCCTCACAAAGAATAAGAATTCCTGGTGCCATTTCTCACTTTCTGCCCCTCAGGATTCGTCTCAGGACGTGCATCTACATCATTGGTGACAAAGGCTCAACACACAAGAAGAATCATTTCAACACTCTAATTTCAAACAGATACATTATTTTGGTTCTGTTTATTTTAAATCATCAAGGCCTGGAAAAGGGATTCCAAAGCCAAATGGAACACTGTATTAAAAGCTAACATATTTCTAGTAGAAAGAATGGGTATCTACAAGCAACAACCCTGGGGTGCAGTTCCGACCCATCATTTAACAGCACTGTGACCTCAGGCGAGTTCCCTCATCTCTGCACTTCTCGTACTGCTCGCTCATCTGTGTGATGGGAAAAACCAGATTTTCCTTCCAGAGATGTGCCTGAAAACTTCTGAGGAAATATTTTTAAAGATTCATTTGGAAACTATGAAGGACCGTGCAAGTATTAATTGTCCTTCATTATTTTATACACTTACTACACAGAGGATCTTTGGGTACTGCACTAAGGAACACAATTCTGACAATATTAGCAAATTTCCATCATTCTGAAGATTTTGATGGGGCCCAGTCTATCCATTGTCTGCTAATGAAGTCATTTCTGTAGTCTAGACTGCTTTTTCAAAGTAATGTGAAGAGTTGGATAGTTACTGAATTCAGCTAAATGTAACATATTTTGCAAGAACTACCATGTACATAAGTACTCTAAGACTATCTTCAGTAATAATAATTTAGGCCTCTAACTTCCTTAAATTTGGGGGAACACATCTGGGCGGTATTATCTAAAATAAACGACTGACACAACTCTTCACTTTCAATGGATACAATTTAGTCACAGGGACAGATATTCAGAACCTTCTCTGGAAAGAACCATGATGAAGCAAATAAAACTACAATGACTGCCCTGGCTGGCTGGCTCTGTTGGTTGGAGTATCATCCTGTATACCAAAAGGTCACAGGTTCGATTCCAGGTCAGGGCACATACCTGGGTTGCAGGTTCGATCCCCAGGAGGGGTGCATATGGAAGGCAACTGATCGATGTTTTCTCTCCCATCAATATTTCTCTCTCTCTTTTTGTTACTCTGTCTCTGTCTTTCTCTCCCCTTCCTCTCTTTCTCTAAAATCAATTTTAAAAAAAGAAAAATTACAGTGACTCACAGGAGGAAGCCAACATAAAGTGGCCTCAGAGTTAGAGTTGGACAGAGAAACGCTAACATCACCTGGAGATATGAATACATGCAGGTACAGCACCCATGCATTAATGTTTAATACCACATATATGTGTGTATACATATACACATATGCATATATACTTATACACATATACACAACTGTTATATACATAACAGTTGTATATACTGTTTTCAAACTATCTAAAATACTAAGCGTTGGGACTTTTACTCAAGTAGTACTAGGTTGAAAGCATTACAGGAAAGGTGACAATAGCATCCCATTCATAGAGAGTTTGGAAAATGAATGATCTTAGCTTGACTTGAAAACTATAGAATAGAATATATTTTTAACCTAATACATTTTTCTAAACCTTTCAAAAATAGATCCATAGAAAGAGCAAACAGATGGAAGCCCATGTGCATGTTTTGTAACATGTCCAGGGTTTTAAAACTGGATAAACACTGAAACCCTGCAGCAGCGAATCTGTCCTTTCCCAAATAAAATCCCATGAGATCAGGAGAGCTGCTCCAATCAAACGTGCACATTGAAAACCTCCAGAACCCCTGCCAACTTCTCTGCTGGGGTCATATGATAAATGGCCTCAGAGTATGATTAGTAATCCATTTTTATTGATGAAAATATGCATAATGCTTCCAGGATGCTTATTACTATAACAATCCAAGTACTCAGGATATTAGACCAAAATGAAAATTGTACTGAAATACTGTAAAAACTAGGTTATTTTGCCATATGGTCCCATAACATTATTTAATGAGACATGATAAAAACTTAAGGCCATGAATATAATTTGATTATATATTTTTTCAATAATACTTAAACCTCCTCATGGAAAACTGGTTAGAAATAAACTCATACTTTTTGGATCTTGTTTGTCTTTCATATATTTTATATTACTCCTCATGTCAACCTTTTTCTTTTTTTATATGGTTGCAATTAAAAAGGTATTTTGTTGAAGAAAGAACAAAATCCATTGGAGTATGAGCATATGGAAGAGAAAGTAAGCTCACCTAGGGAAGAAGCACGGCCCATCTTAGGCTTGTATCCCCACCATTTGGCATTGTAACTTGGTTATAAATATTGAGTAGACATTCATAAATGTTTGCTGAATGACTAAGTGAGTGAATGAATAAAAAGTTGAAGGTTAGGATCTCTTTGCCACTCTTGGGTGTTGGTACAGCAATTAAAGGTATTATCTCATTTGTTCTTATTTCTTCTAAGGTCATGGCTAAGAAAACGTTCGGTTGGAATTTTTCATCATGGCAGAGTCCATAGGTTTAGAAGTTCTCTATGATGTGTTTTAAAGGGTAGATTCAGTTTACTGGCTTAAAATAAATCCAACGACTATGAATACCTGTTTAAATGCTTTAGAAGTGCTAGTTACTGTTTGGATAATAATTTCTGCACTTAATGACTACAGACATTTATATGCCAGATACAAGAGTTTCAAGGATGCACATGTCACATCTCTTCCATTGAGAAGCTCAGACATTGCAGAAAATGTTGGAACTAATCTGTATATGGACAACAAGGTGGTAAGTTCTATGATGGGGGACACCCTGGAAACTATGAAAAAATGTCTTTCTACCTGGATTAAGTGTGAGAAGCAGGAAGGATTCAAAGAGGCCTGAAGAATGAAATCACCACATGTTCAGGTAAAATAATGAGAGACCATGGTGTGTCCTGAAAGGAGACATGTGACCAGAGTAGAGGCCTTGCATGTAGGAGAGAGGGTTAGGGCTGAGAGAGGGGGCAAGTGATAGGAAATGAGGCCGGACAGGCAGCAACAGTAAGAGGCAGGGATGAGCTGCAGGGTAACACCATCTGAGAGGTTCACCTTCTGCACTGCTAAGGAAGTAATACTAACGCAACGGTGTGGTTGTTGGTGGACGGGGAATGTAGCCTGGGTTTCCCCAGTGCAAGCTACGTGAAGTGCCTTGAAATTGCTAGGGGGTAAAAAGAGGTCTGGGATTGCCAATGTTATTAGGTCAACCCGCCCATCAATTATTTAATGGATTACCTGTAGAAAAAATCTCAGTGTGAAGCTGATTTCCCAAGACACATTCAAGTTATTTCTGGTCTCTCCCTTCTCCCGTGGAGCAGCTGGTATGTGCTCAGAGGATGCAAACTAAGTTCACAAATAATCAGCTTCCCTCCCCTTCAGCTATCATAAGAAGGTCCACCTTTCCCTGCTAAATCAGGCAATATATTCTAACACCAAACTGATTTGTAGGTTACCTGATGGTAGAGATATGCAAGCCAGGTTCCCTTTGTTTCAGCGGCCAGCCAAAATGTGACCAGAATAGCAGAGAAATGTTTAAAGCTGTTTGATCTTTTCTCTGAAACATTCCAATGCAAACAAACACAGCAGAGAATGAAAAAGCAAAACTAACACAAACATGCTATGTAGTTATTATCCTTGCTTACAATTAGCTATAGATGGCAGAGAAATTGTATAAAGGGAACAGGCAGCAACATATGTGCAATTTATATCCTAGAGCACCTTGGGTTGTAATTCTCAGTGTTCAAAATTGCTGACTAGTCATATAAAAAAATTAATTCCTTTCAAAACATGTTTTCCCCCCTTGAAACATCATTTTCCAATAGGAAAGAGACTTCAAGGAGCCATTTTCTTCAGCCCATCCTCATTCAGTCTTTTATTTTGTTTAAAAAGAAAAGTCTCTAGGGACAGAGATTTACCATCCTTGGTAACCTAGATACATATTCCCAGGAAATATCTAAATTACTCCTTCAAGCTGCTCTTTAAACTTACTTCCTTTTATTGTTTCCTCAGTGAAGCAAGCTGTCCGCAGCCCTTGTCATGGGCTTGCAAACTGTTCTTAGCACCCCCCAGCCTTCTCTTCTTCAAGCTGAACGCTCCTCTTGCCATTCTTTATTGTTCGTAAATATCAACATTTTTATTCTGTTTTCTCTTTTGTTTAGGATGGGATTTCCCAATGTGTGGACCCGCTGCCCTGGCAGGATTTGTGCTACGTGGAATCTAGTTGGGGAACAGTTGATAATGTGCACTTTCTATTTTCTATGTTCCTCACATGCAGACGTCAGAATTAGACTCTTCTCAACTCAGCGATGACTGAAGTACCAAAATAATAACTACTGACATCAAAGTAAGGGTAGGAGAAAACTGCATGTTAAATTTCTAAAGAAAATCCATGAGTCTCAGATCCATAGCAGACAAAAATCTTTAAAACTTTAAAAAAATTCTTAAAAAGTCATGCCTTTTATCATACAGGAAAGTTACAATGGATCAAGGGGTAAAAGCCCTAAAACTATAAAACTCTTAGAAAAAACATAGAGGAAAATCTTCGTGGCATTAAACATGGTAATGAATTCTTGCATATGACACCAAAAGCACTGGCAACAAAACAAAACAAAACAAAACAAACAAAAAGATGAGTTGGACTACATCAAAATTAAAAGCTTTGGTATACCAAGGACATTATCAACAGAATGAAAAGATAAGTGATGGAAAGGGAGAAAGTATTTGAAAATCATGTATCTGATACTAGAATCTATAAAGAACTCAAAAAATTCAATAGCAACACAAAAACCCAATTAAAAATGTGAAATGGGCAAAGGATTTCAATAGACATTTCTCTAAAGAAGGTGTACAAATGGCTAGAGAGCACATGAAAACGTCACCAGTCACTAGGGAACTGCAAATCAAACCCACAATGAAATACTACTTTATATTCATCAGGATAGCTATTGTAGAAAAACAAAAACAAAAACAGAAAGCAAGAAGTGTTAGGGAGGACGTGGAGAAATTCTAACCTAGTCTGCTGTTGGTGGGAATATGAAATGGTGGAAAACATCACGGCAATTATTAAAAAAATTAAAAATAAAATTACCATACCATCCAGCAATTGCACTTCTGGGTATACACTCGAAAGAAGTAAAAGCAAAGACTTAAAAATGTATTTGTACATTCATGTTCTTAGTACCATTATTCGCAATAGCTAAGAGGTGAGAGAAACCGAAATGTCCATTGATGGATGAATGGATAAAGAAAATGTGGCATATGAAGGATGTCTTTCCAGAAGATATTCAGCCATGCACTATGAAAAATAGAGACATTTATTGAAGAAGCTACAAGAAACATTGTACACAGGACAATGACACCTTAGTCTCCTTCAAAGAAGGCACCTTTGGACCTCACACAGTTCTCTCCCAGCATCATTAGCCACTCCAGCATGATGTTCCTTCTGCTGTGGTAGCAGAAGCCACGGAACAAATTTTGCCACGACACTTTTCATGCCAAGATTCTGCATCAAAATCTTGGATGCGGAAGTTTTTGGAATCCCCAAATCAGCTTCCAGTTTTCACAATGTGAAAAGTCACCAATCCTCATTGTTTGCAGCCAGTACATGTTCAACATCTCAGGTGTTCTCCTTGTTTCAGGCCTTGCAGAACGTGGATCACTTATAACAGATTCTCGACCATCTTTGAAGAATTTGTGCCACACTTTCATTTGCACCGCACTCCTTGCATCTTCTCTGAAAGCCTTCTGAATCATCCAAGTAGTTTCCATGGAGGAATGTCCAAGTTTAACGCAAAATCTTATGCAGATTCATTGCTCTACTCTCTCAGTCATTTTGAATGTGATGGCCACGCAGTACACATGCTCACCCAATGGCATCTATGACTGCATCAGTGAAGTCATCATTGTTCATGTATGCACATTTCAGCCCATTCTCCTTGGCTGCCAGGTTACATCGACGTTGTGCAAACCATTCTCGTTTTACTAACAATGGCTGGACTTTTTCCAGACATACCTCATATACATACAATGGCATATTATTATGCCTTAAAACGGAAAGAAATTTTGCCACATGTTATAACACTGAGCCTTAAAGACATGCTTAAATAACAGAAATGACAACTATTGTATGATTCAATTTATATGAGGTTCCTAGAGTAGACAAATTCACAGAGACAGAAAGTGGAGTGGTAGTTATCAGCGAGTAGGGGTGCAGAGTTTCATTTGGGGAAGATGAAAGCATTCTGGAGATAGATGATGGTGAGGGTGGAACAAGAGTGGGACTGTACCTGATGCCACATAACTGTACACTTAAAAGAATACTGTGTAGCAAACATGGAAAATGTTTGTGGTATAATGTTAAGTGATAAAAGTTAGAATTCAAATACTTTAAAAATTATGTATGTTTATGGACAAGCATCATATGGTAGTTAAGAACAAAGACGGGAAAGGAAGAGAGCGCCAACCATGCAAACCATCCTTTTTTGTGTTTCTTCCTCAGCACAAATCATACAGTCAACCACCAAGTCCAACGCCTCAGAGTTTCCCCTCCTGAATATCTGTCACGCTCGTGCCCTTTCCTCTGGCTTCATGCCCACTCCTCCTAGGCAGCATCTCACCCCAGGCTGCTGCACCAGCCTCTCTACATCATTGTTCCTTACTGCAACCCATTTGCTGAGCTGATTGTGTCACCATCCTCCTTCAAACGCCCTGGGGCTCCCAGCTCCTGGTAAAGGGCCTTTCTTCAGGGAGAGCTGTGCATTCTCCTTTCACAGCATTGACACCTTTGCCTTTATGGCACTTGCCATATTCCATATTGTTTGCTGGTTAATTTGCCTTATAGTCCCTCCCTTCTAGTAAATACGTTGGTGGGCCCATGCCACACACATGGTGAGTGCTTGGTATCTGTGGACTGAAAGAAGGAACAGTCTATTTGCAAAGGTAAAATACAGACATGAAAAAGTGGAGAACACGTTTGAGGCAAAATCCACCGATTCTGTGGCACAGGCTGCAGAAGTTGTTGCGTGGGCTGTTCTTCTCTTGCTTGGAAAGAACTGAGCACCGTCGCTGTCCACCATCCCCTCTCCACCTCTACTGCCCACCTGAATCCAAGCACTGTTATTCGTCATTCGGACGATTCAACGTTTTCCTGCTTCCCTTTCACCACCTTGCCCTTCACCTCCTACCAGTTCAATCTCCAAGAACAACCGCAATGAACTTTTTCAAGTGACTGCAAATCCGATTACATCATTTCTCAGCTTGAAATTCTTTGATGGTCTTCTATCAAACCTAGAATAAAATCCAAACTTAGCATAGGATCCTCCAAGTTCAGACACCTTCCTCGTCCTCTGACCTCTAGCTCTTCTGTGTGACTGGAATGGTCTTAGCCAGGGTCATCCCAAATCCTAGGTCCTTCCTGTCATTCACATCTCAGCTCAAATGCCACCACCTCATTTTCTTGACCACTCAGAGACTACCCTTCATGAGAGTTATCACTGTGGGATGATTTCTGGTTAATGCATTTGTGTGCATATGGTCTGTCCCCACTGTCACTCTCCCAGTGTGAGTTCATTGGAATATGGCACCCTGTCACCATCTAAGTCACAATTGTTTCCCAGGTCCTAGACCAATACTGGCCTCCTAAAAAGTAGGTATGGAGTATTTGTTGACTTCACAAGTACTCCCTCAGATTTTGAGCAAGTCATTTTGCAAATGCTTCATCTCCACTTTCATGAACATGTTCTCTCCCTCACATGGCATCTCTTCAACTTAGGAACCTCTTTAATACTCCACTCTTGCTCATCATTCATAATCTTGCAGACTCAGGGACTGCCACCATGAGTCATGCTCTGCAATTTCAAGCACCTTGAGAGTAGGTGATATTTTTCACAGTGTCAGCTTAAGTTTTTTGCAAGTGCTTCCCTGTTGCCATGGCAAATAAAATCCATCCACAGAAAGATGGTTTCTCCGCTGCTCCAAAACTTTCTGCACAGACACCATCCCCTACATGGGCCCAGCAAAGGACCTTGCTCATGGCAGGCCCCCTGTTAATGTGGATCAGAGTTCATTTGAGTTTGGACTTTGATACTTAACAATGCTCTGCTTCTAAGGACCTTGTCAAATGCAAGTTTCCAGGATTTCAGTTAGAAGCTTTGCAATATTCCTTGTTGGAAATTAAATTCTAAAGAGGCAAACACTTGTAATTCTTCCTACCCATAATAACAATTATAGTTCAAATTTATTAATATTTACCTTGATTGTCTCACTTAATTCTAAGAACCAGCAAGGTGGCAGGTACTATAATTAGTTTCATTTTGCAAATGACAAAATGGAGTCTCAAAGAAGTTAAGTCAATTACCGCAGAGAACACAAACATAAGACCAGACCAAAACCCAGACATTGCCCTGGGGGGTCAGTGACCTCACTTTCACCCCTAGAGGTTCCCACGAAGCCTACACCAATTCTTTAAGGACCCCAGAGGAGCTCATATCTTGTAGCTGTTGGTGGTTGGTGATCCAATGAAGCTATATTCTGGCCTCCAGAAGTTCCTTTGAATTTTATGCAACATAAGTAATATTCCTCCTCTCCACAGACCCTGTTATATTCTGCTCATTTAGAGGTAGCCACTTCATTTGGCAAACTTAATTGAGACATTAAAATGCACAGTCCAGTGTGTCAGTCGAACCTCAGAAGTTGCTTGAATCTGCTTTCTGGGTTTGGCTTGCTTTGGGTCACCTTTGCTCCAGTCCTTTCTTGCGTCTGTCCCTCTGGAATGGAGAGGGAGGCAAGGGAATAAGGCAGTTCTTACTTGAACTACCTCCCCTGAAAACTGGCCTGTTCTCCCTGGCCTGGCAGGTGTTTAAAAGCCGACTCTCACTTGGTGTGTTCATGACTCTGCAGCACCCCTGCTGGGTTCTCTTGCAGCAGCCGACTGGTCATTTCCCAGGCTTCCTTCACCTGCCCGGCTCACGTGGTGTATCTGCAGATCGCTGCTGTTGGGGTCTTCTTGCTCCCGAGATAGTCCTGCTCTGTGGTATCTAAGAAAATCCAGCAACTCTACCTTCTGCGTGGACCACAGGCACACTCAATAGTTCACATTCAATATTAGTTTGTATTAATTTCAGTTGTAGAGCATAGCAGTTAGACAATCATATATCTGTTGCAAAGAAACATCAATGACTGTTTATAGGAACTACCATATTTTCAAACTGTAAGATGCACCTAGGTTTTAGAGGAGGAAAATAGGAAAAAAATTTTTGAAGTAAAAAATGTGGTAAAATATTTAATGACATAACTAACATAATATTTCACCGATGTAAATGTAAAGGGAACTCAACAGCAGCATTAACAACCATTATTCCTCCCAAATTTGGGGAGGGGGAAGTGTGTCTTATAGTCTGAAAAATACGGTACAATTTATTAATCATTCCTAAGTTTTTCCAATTCCATGCACTGTGGGGCTCGGTGTGTTTGTGTGTGTTGTGTTTTAACTAGGTAATAAGTTTGTTGGAGTAGAGCTACTTACTTAGAATGAGTATACCAGAAAACAGAGCTCATTAGCTTTAAATTCTTTAACAAATGATGTTATTTCTTTTTTTAAGTATATTTTATTTATTATGCTGTTACAGTTGTTCCTATTTTTTCCCCCTTTGCCCTTCTCCATCTGGTAACTCCCTTCCCTCCAGCAATCATCCTGCTCCCTTAGTTCATGTGCATGGATCGCACATGTAAGTTCTTTGACATCTCTCCCTTTCCTACACTATTCTTAACATCCCCCTGTCTATTTTGTTCCTAGCAATTATACTTCTTCATTCCTACACCATTTCCCCCTTTCATCTCCTTTCTCCTCCCAGCTAATAAGCCTCCAAATGATCCCCATACCTATGATTCTGTTCCTGTTCTGGTTGTTTGCTTAATTTTTTTTTTTGTTTCTAATTTTAGATTCAGTTGTTGACAGTTGTGAGTTTATAGTCATTTTAATGTTCATAGTTTTGATCTCCTCTTTCTTAAATAAGTGCTTTTAACATTTTGTGTAATAATGGCTTGGTGATGATAAATTCCTTTAGCTTTACCTTGTCTGGGAAGCACTTTATCTGCCCTACCATTGTAAATGATAGCTTTGCTGGGTAGAGTAATCTTGGTTGTAGGTCTTTGTTTTTCACCAATTTAATACTTCTTGCTAGCCCCCTCTTGCCTACAAAGTTTCTTTTGAGAAATCAGCCGACAGTCTTATGGGAACTCCTTTGTAGGTAACTGTCTCCTTTTCTCTTGCTGCTTTTAGGATTCTCTCTTTATCTTTGATCCGTGGTGTTTTAATTTTGATGTGTCTTGGTGTGGTCCTCTTTGGGTCCAACTTGATTGGGACTCTGTGCTTCTTGGACTTGCATGTCTCTTTTCTTTGCCAAATTAAGGAAGTTTTCTTTCATTATTTTTTTCTACAGATTTCCAATTTCTTGCTCTTTCTCTTCTTCTTCTGGCACCCCTATGATGTGAATGCTGGGCCTCCTGAAGTTGTCCCAGAGGCTGCTTATATTTCCCTCATTTTTTTGGATTCTTTTTTTCTTGTTCCAATTGGTTGTTTTTTTGTTCCTTATGTTCCAAATCATTGATTTGATTCTTAGCTTCACCATTCTATTCTTGTTTTCCTGTAAATTGTTCTCTATTTCAGTTAAGAACAATTGAAGTGTGTCCTTCATTTCTGACTGTTTTTTTTTTTTTTTTTTATGTTGTTGAAGTCCCCACTAAGGTCCTTGAGCATCCTCATAAGCAGTATTTTGAACTCTGCATCTGATAGACTGCTTATCTCCATTTTGTTTAGTTCTTTTCCTGGAGTTTTGATCTGTCCTTTCATTTGGGCCATGTTTCCTTGTCTCCTCATTTGGGCAGACCCCCTGTGTTTGTTTCTATGTATTAGGTAGAGCTGCTTTGACTCTAAGTCTTGGTAATGTGGCCTAATGTAGTAGGTGTCCTGTGAGATCCAGTGGCACAGCCTGCCCTATCACCCAAGCTGGGTGTTTCAGGTACACCCTTTATGTTGCCTGAGTCCACCCTCCTCTTGTAGTTGAGCCTTGGTTGCTGTTGTCAGATCAATGGGAGGGATTTATCCAGGCCAGTAGGCTACAAGGATTGGCTGTGACCACTTCCCACCAATCTCCTCCCTTCGTGGAGGTTCAGCTGTGCAGGAGCAGGGTGGCAGTCCTTCAGAGTGGTCTGTAGCTGTCCACTGGGTGTGCTGGCCTTGGGGTTTCCCATGTGGTACAGGCCAAGGTCAGCCCCCACCTGTGTTTTACCCAGGGCCATCGTTCCAGAGCTACAAAGCATTCTGAGAAGGCTGCTACTTGTGCTGGGTTTGGGGATTCTCAGGAGAAGCCAAGCTGTGAAACTAATCTGGCTGCAGCTACTGCTTGGCGTGGGGCTCACTGAGGCAGCTGTTGCTTGTTTCATAGGATTTAGGAAGTTGTGAGGCCTGGGCCACGGCCAGTTATTTATATGGAAAAGCAGCTTGGGTGGGGCCATAAGTTGGGTGGGGCAGAGTCTCTGGGGATCTCCAAAGTGGGTTAAACAGGGTTATCCTGGTTGATGGAGTCTTAGATATGGCACCAGCCTGCCAGCTCCATGGGAAGAGGGCTCAGAAAAAGGATAATGGCCTATGCTCACCCTGATGCCAGATATTTCAGCCTCTCCCAGGATGCCACTGGTGCCCTTCAAGCTGCCACCCTGGGGCTGGAGCCAAGAGGCAGTGAGTGTGGGTAAGTGAGTCCATATGTGGGGCTTTTAACTGGATCTGCTTGGGGCTCCAGAAGTTTTTTCCACCAACTCAACTCCCACTGCTCTTTGCAGCCAGAAGTTGTGGAGACTTATCTTCCTGGCACTGGAACCCTGGGCTGGGGGATCTGGGCTGAGGGGCTGGGACTCCTGGCTCCTGAGACATCCCTCCCGAATTTTTATCCACCATGCGTAGATGAGATCCCAGCCTGTTCCATGTCTGCGCTCCTCCTACAAGTCTGGGTGGATGTGGTTTCTTTAATTCTCTAGTTGTCAGACTTCTATTCAATTCAATTTCTGATGGTGCTGAGTGATGGTTGTTCTGTGTTTTAGTTGTAATTTTGATGCAGTTGTGTGAAGAGGCGAGCCATGTCTTCCTACATCGCCATCTTGACTGGAAGCTCTCCTGATATTTCCCATTTATGTAAAACTTAAACGGCTGTATTACATAGTTATTATTACCTCTACTTTTTAGTACAAACTGATGTACAAAGCAGCTAAGTATCATCCAAAGTCATCTGGCTTGAGAGTTGGAATCAGAACCTGAATTTGTTGTTTGAGGGTGGGGGTGGGCAGCAAAATGTTATACAGATCTTTTTAGTTATGTGTTAGAATACTAACTGTGTTAACAGAACTAGTAATTAGTCGTATTGAAATAATTACGATATACTTATTTAAGAGTTTTTACAAGGAGATCAGGTCCTCATAGCACTACCTCCCACCCCCACCCCATGAGTTCAGAGGCCAGGGTGATGGTTCCTGGGACAGGATGAGAATGTGAGTAGGAGGGTTCAGTGAAGACTCCTGGTTCAAAGGAAGTCATAACAGGACAGAGTCACTAACCTCCTTTGTTCTGTTCTGAGAAATAATTCCTGTTGTTGCTGAGAAAATTACTAAAAGGAAGGTTAACACTTTAGAGCTAGACCGTTGCACAATCCGGTGAGAAAAGGTGAAAAGCAAAAGGTTTAGCTATCTGATCAGTTACCGTAAAAGAAGCTGAGAAATGCTGACAGTTTGCTTTTCAGAAGAGCGGAAACCCTTCACACCAAAATCTAAGATAATATTGAATAAAAAGCTGGATTACTCTGCTTGTTCCAAAGACATTACAGAAAAATCGATGACTACTAGGGATATTCCGCCACATCTTTCCGAGGTGTCAGTTACAGTAGGCACTGCCTGCTCTTCAGCTGCTACAGGTTAGGCCTGGAATGAGCCCGCTCCATGAGCAGGAGGTCGGGGGGCGGGGTGGGGGGAAGAGGGCAAGGCTATTTTTAAGCACCACTTGCCATAGTCTTAACCAAGGTTTTGCTCTGTGAATCACAACTTGTTTCTTCAGGAACTTAAAGCCACTGAGAAACTGACATAAGCATCAACTCTCTTATCCATTCAAAACCCTTTGCAGTCTTCTCCAGGGATAATGTTTTTCTTTCCCCTTGGAAGATTATTTTTTTTTACAGACTATGTCCTCTGTTAGGATCCAACGCACCAGGGTATATGAAAATGGGGTTTAAGAGTCCTCTAACTTTGACACTTGCTGAATTTCTTGACCTCTTCACTGTAGCCATGGTTGGGAGTAGAAAAGCCCTCAGCAGACATACAAAGCCCTGGGCCTTCTCCGTGTGAAAGGTCCCCATCAGTCTGGCTTGTTTCCCATAAGGAAAGGAGCCAGCCACATATTTAATTTCATTTCTTCTTTAGCAGAGGTTTTACAATTAAGATGCTCCCAGAATCTATCATGGAAGAACTCCATTAACAAGGAGCAAAAGCTGTGGTTCTAGGTGAACTTGGTAGCGTATCCTTTAAGGAAGAGACAATATTCATGAATCCATATCGCAAAACTATCAAAATCTTTGGCGCATCTATATAGTTGGATCAAACCGATTCACAGGCACATTTCCATTGAATTCATCTGCTGCCAGGCTACTTGAGAAATTGCTGTATTTGGTGCATATTTTGAACTAACTGCTTCGAAACCTTGACAATATGTTTAGTTTGCATAAATCAAGCAAAACATATTTTGTTTTGTTCAGCCTGCTCTGAACTTTCACAGTTATTTCATTATCTGTTCAGATGGTCCCTCAGCCTTGCTTGAACTGAAAGGGAAATTGTAAATGTTGTTAAAATAAAACCCGGCAGCACTGGCAGCTGTGTGATTTGCAAAGGACCCAGGTTCAGGGATCTAGCTGAAATCCAAGAGGCTTATCTTCACTAACTTCTTATGGTGATGAGCATTACTATTCATCACATTTTGCAAAAATCTGTCCAAACTTCTCTCATTAAGGACATCTATTTTCATTTTAGAAGAATCCATCTTATCCCATGTTCCCTTCTTGGTCTCAAGCACTGCTGATTCTAAGTTTTTTTCCTATTTGTAAAATATTCTAAAATTTGACTTTTTTATGGTGATATAATTTTGAGTCATTTAATTATGGCAACATTATCTTCCTTATATTCCTGCTTTCATTATTATCTTTTACAGTAAATTCAAAATAACTGTATTCAAATCTTTTATCTTTTACATTAAATCTTTTTCTCTGTACTTTCATTTAGTTCTCACAAACTTTCAATATTAAGTTTTCCATGTTTGGGTTTACTGTAAAGGTTTCAGGGAATTCTTCATGCCCTTTCCTGACCTTCTTCAAGGACAAAGTTGGCCTCATTCCCTCTTCTGCTCTGTGGAATCCTTCCTGCAAATTTTCCTTTTGACCAAGAAATTTAGTAGAATAAGACTAGACGTCAACACCTCCTTTCTTTTCTTTTCTTTTTTAATTGTTATTCAAGTACAGTTGTCTCTATTTCATGTCCCCCCTACCCCCCACCCAGCCATCCCCACCTCCCACCCCTGCCATCCCCCTGCCTCGGTTTTGTCTATGTGTCCTTTATAGTTGTTCCTGAAAACCCTCCCCCCATTATCCCCTCCCACCTTTCCTCTGGTTATTGTTGCTTTGTTCTTAATTTTAATGTCTCTGTTTATATTTCGCTTGCTTGTTTCTTTTGTTGATTAGGTTCCACTTATAGGTGAGATCATATGGTATTTGTTTTTCACTGCCTGGCTTATTTCACTTAGCACAATATTCTCCAGATCCATCCAAGCTGTCACAAAGGGAAGGGGCTCCTTCCTTCTTTCTGCTGTGCAGTATCCCATTGTGTAAATGTACCATAGTTTTTTGATCCACTCATTTACTGATGGGGCCTTAGGCTGCTTCCGGCATTTGGCTATTGTAAATTGTGCTATGAACATTGGGGTGCATAGGTTCTTTTGGATTGGTGTTTCAGGGTTCTTAGGGTATAATCCCAGCAGTGGAATTGCTGGGTCAAAAGGCAGTTCAATTTTCAGTTTTCTGAGGAAATTCCTTATTGTTTTCCATAGTGGCTGCACCAGTCTGCATTCCCACCAACAGTGCACTAGGGTTCCCTTTTCTCCACAAACTCTCCAATACTTGTTGTTTGTTGATTTGTCTATGATGGCCATTCTGACCAGTGTGAAGTGGTATCACATTGTGGTTTTAATTTGCATGTCTCTATGGCTAGTGATGCTGAGCATCCTTTCATTTGTCTCTGGGCCCTCTGTATGTCCTCCTTGGAGAAGTGTCTGTTCAAGCCCTTTTCACATTTTTTAATTGGGTTGTCTCCTTTATTTTAAAACAAGATATGAAGGTTAAGATTTGAAGATTAGTCAATAAATGACAAAAAAAATTATTAACCTAGATTCAGTCTCTATTTGTTTGTTCATTTATTCATGTATTCAACAAATACTTAATAAATGGTTCAGGTGCTATGACAAGAAATGGAGATACAATAGAGGGCAATGGCTAAAGGTCCCTGCTTTATGCTTTCTGTAAAACGTAGTATATGAGAGATAAAAACAAATAAACAGCATAACAATGATAAATACTACTAAAAGAGAAAGTACATGTTATTGTATTATAGTTAATACTTTAAGAATTAACAAGAAGGGATAAAACACAATTTTTTTATCTTTTTATCTCTTATATCTGAATACATTCTGAGGATGGTTGGCACTAAAAGTTAAAATATCCATCATAAATAATTTCAGAACATTCCAACTCCTCTGCCTCTTGGGTCTCATTTCCATTTTCTTTCTCCCACAGTCTAAAAGGAGGATATGTTCAGTATTGTTTTAGTGAGTAGAGATGACTGTCACTTTTACTGGGGAGATTCTGTTAAAGAGTTCCTGAATCCCAGTGGAGAAGACATCCCACAAATTTAATTTTTCTATACTTACCCAAGGGCATTTTTTTTTCACTTTCTTTTACGGGATTGGAAGAGAGAGAGAGAGAGAGAGAGAGAGAGAGAGACAGAGAGAGAGAGAGAGAGACAGAGAGAGAGAGAGAGAGAGAGAGAGAGAGGGAGGTGGGGGGAATGAGAGAGAAAAGCATTGATTGGTTGCTTTCTCATATGTGCCCTGACTGGGAATCAAACCCATGAACTTTTGGTCCATGGGACAATACTCCAACCAACTGAGCCACACCAGCCAGGGCAGACATTCCACAATTTAAAGTGCACATTTTTACAACTCCTTCTTCAAGACCATTAATTTCTTATTTAACAAGGAATTCTCCAACCTCAGTAAAAAGATGTGTCTCCTTTCTCTCCTTTGCTTAATTAATTCTTGATTACTTATTATTGACCTTCTGATTGACTTCTTTAATTTTTAGTTCTTGCTATAGTTCAACCCATTGTTTTCCCTGTAATCTTTGGTTCATCATCTTGCATTATTTAGGCAGAACAACTATTATTTGACACACATGAGGATGCATTTATTAGAACTATAATGTGCAGAGTAAAGAAGCAGCATTATAAGTTAGAAATCATTTAAAAACCTAAAAGAGTGCATCCTCGTAAAGTTAGGACTTCCCCCAGTATGAATTTAAATGAAAATTGGCTTCATTAGGGCAATTTTATCCTCTAAATAAGTGAAATACTTGGCTACTTAAAAAGTTTCTATTCCTTTTATTATTTGTTATTTATTAACTTTTAGAAAGAGAGAGAGAAACATCAATTTGTTGTTCTACTTATTTATATATTCATTGGTTGCTTCTTGTATTTTCCCTGACCTGAGGTTGAATCTGTGACCCTGGCATATTGGATGCTGCTCTAACCAACTGAGCTACCTGGCCAGGGCTTTTTTTTTTTTTTTTTTTTTTTTTTCAAAAAAAGATGACCTTTTAATCAAAATTAGCCAAAGGTTTAATAAGCAGTGAAACTAACTTTCATTTGTGGCTTGCACAAAATGGTTAAAATGGTAATGATGGGAATTAATAAGTACAGATGAAGATGACAGAGCAAAAAAACCTACGCTGCTGGATGCACCACGGTTTGTCAGTACCTCTAAAAGCTGAACACTTGCCTGTCCTACAACCTAGTAATTCCACTCCTAGGGATCTGCCCAATAGGAGGATAACAAACATCACGGACAACAATGCTTATAGCAGTAAAAGAATTCATAACCATACCTACCTGCAAAGTGTCTAAATGCTCATCATTACAAGAATAAATAAATAAATTGTGGTGTTTTCATCGAGTGCAATGCTATGCTACAACGAGAACTGAATTAACATGCATCGACATGGCTGAATCTCACAGACCTAACTATTGAACAAAGATAATATTGAACAAAAGAAACCATATAAAAAATGCATAGTTCAAAAACAAGCAAACTAATTGTCAGGAGAATGTACCTTGGGGAGGTGGTTGAGGGGGCTGATGTTTACATGAGTGTGTTTAATTTGTGAAAATTAACCATAACCCATTTTTTATCTGTTGTACTTTCGTATATGTGTACAATTCCTTATTAAACATTTACAAGGAAAGAGAAAGAGTAGGAGAGGCAGAGAGGACTTGGTGATGAGACCTCTAATTTTGTTGACTGCATCATGGGTAGACACAGACAAATAGTAAATTTAACAAAGTTTACCTTTGATGGACCTTTCCGTTTTGTGACTTCCTTATTAGTCTCACTCACAAGTGGGAATCTTACAACCTTCACTCTTTGTTTTTCTGCATTCAAATTACCATCAGAAACAGATAAACATCAAGCATTGCTCTCCAGTATAAATTTAAAAGGGTGTTTCATCTCCCCAGGGGGCAGCTGCATTTTAAGCCTTACAATGCTTCTCATGTGAAATGAGAAGTCTTGAGTCACCTATTAAAGGAACTTCAGCAGCTGGAGGCAGGTTTTTGGGGGACAGGGCTTCTGGAATCACACTGGTTAGGCACCTGCTTGCTGCTCTCAACACTGGTTGAGCATAGTTCACTGTTTTCTTTAAAAAAGCCATTCTTTATATTCTCATAGCATCTCATCTACATACTTTTGTTATAGAAACATATAACTCCACTTTAAAATATATTATTGACATTATACCATGAGGTCCCTGAAGGCCAGGACCATGTTTCATTTACCACTTTATCTCCAGTTACCAAGCACTCTGATGCTAAGCAGGCATTCAATCAAGCCTGCCGGGAATTTTACCACATCATCAAAGACCATCTAGTTCCCACACAATTTCTACTTCTCTAAGACATAAAAATGAATAAATCTTCCAAATTCTTTATATGATGCTTATACAACATTGATACCAAAATCTGACAAGCACTGCACACACACACACACACACACACAAACCCACAGCACAATGAAACTGATGCAGAGCAATGTAAAAATCTTCTATCAAATAGTAGCAACAAAAATCCAGTAACACATTAAAATAATAAAACTCCATAACCAAGTAGAGATTATTCCAGAAATACAAGCATGGGTTGGTATTAGGAAATGTACTAAGTTATCATATTTATAGACTTAAGAGAAAACTTATGGTCACCTCCATAGACCCAGAAAAGGTAGCTAAGTACAGCAAGTATTTCTTATTTAAAAAACATTAATTAAAGAATTGATAGATACTTCCTTGAAATAATAACATCTCTATACCTTGTTGTCCATCCATCCACCATCCATGTCAGCCAAAAATCTGGCATCAAAATTAATGGGAAACATAAATAGCATTCCTGCTAATGTTATACATGAAAAAAAAAAAAAAACAAAAAACCCACTGTTACCACTATTTAACAAAATTAGACAAGATATAGAAATTAGAAGTATAAAAATTGGAAAGGAGAAGATAAATCTATTATTACATTTAGAGAAGAGTTTTTACCTGGAAAACCCAAAATGATCAATAGGAAAAAGCATACAAACAATGAGAGAATTCAGTAAAGCACAATGCCAATTAATATAAATCAATAATCTTTATATATAAATACATGTTGGGAGATATAACAAAAACATTACCCAATCTAGAATAGCTCTCCCAAAGATGAAAGTTTCATATACCTGTTCACAAGGAATGTGAACAGGTATATGAAAATGTTAAGACACATCTGAAAGATACAAAGTAAGACCTTGACAAACGAAAAGACATCTCGTGTAGTCAGGATCCTTATGTGGCAATGGAAAGCTGTCTATTCCCCGTAAGGAATTTATAAAGTTAATATAATCCTAACAAAACATCAGTGTTTTCAAAGAAACGAAAGTAGCCGATTCTCAAGTTCATATAGAAAAACAAATAAACAAGAAGAGGCCAGGAAAATTCTGATAAAGAAGACACAGTAAATGGACTAGCTCTATGAGATATTAAAACACATAAAGCCTTCACAATTAAATCAAGGTGGTACTGAGGCAGGGTAGGAAGAAGTGAGGGAAATTGCTTGACAAATGGAATAAGGGAAACTGAAACAAAATATTTGAATAAGGCCAAACAATTTGAGCAATTTATAACCAGCTTATAAGTCACAGGGCTTTATCTCCCCTAACAGGGACATTTAGGGGCAAATGCTTTGCACATTCCAGACCATCCCGGGGCAGACTGGCCTTGGTCCCCCTTTGATGATGTTCTTTAAAAAATAAAACTAATGGACTTCTGGTAAAGATAGTAGCATAGGTAAACAGGGTTTGCCTCCTCATACAGCCTCATCAAAATTACTAAAATATAGAACAACCATCACTCAGAACTGGCAGAAATTAAGTGGAATGGACGTCTGACAACAATGGAATTAAAGAAACTTCATCCATCCAGACTACAAGGAGGGGTGGAGACATGGAACTGGTTGGTCCCACATACACATGTGGTGGATAAAAATTCAAAAGGGGTATCTCTGGGAGTGAGAAGTCCAAGCCCCACGCTAGGGCCCCCAGCCCAGGGTACTAAGACCAGGAAGATAAGTCTGCATAACTCCTGGGTGCAAAAACCAGCAGAGATTGAGTTGGTGGAAGAAACTTCTAGAGTCCCAAGCAGTTCCTCTTGAAGAACCCACACACAAACCTACTCAGACTCCCTCCCTCTGAGCTCCAGCACTGAGGTGGCAGCTTGAAAGGCACCAGTGGCGCACAGGGAGGAACTGAGGTGGGTGGGATCAAGGCAAAAGCTGGGGACAGCTTTTCCCAGACAGAAAGGTGGGCAGAGCCCCAGAGCTGGCAGGCAGGTGCTATATCTGAGACCCCCATTAACCTCACCCTGGAGATCCTCTGGGGTTGTGTCCCACCCAACTTACAGCTGTTAACAGTAGCTTTTCCATATGAATGGCTGGTCTTGGTTCACGCTTTGCAACTAAATCTTTTTATCTTTCCTAAATCTTTTAAAACAAGCATGGCTGGCCTCAGTAAGCTCCCAGCCCCCACACCTCCTGCGAAGTGGCTTCAGGCCCAGCACTAGCAGCAGCCAGCCAGAATTCACAGCTTGGCTTTGCTTGGGAATCTCCAAGCTCAGCACAGCTAGCAGCCATCTTAGTTTGCTGTATAGCTCAGGGAGGGTGGCTTGAGGCTAAACACAGGTTGGGGCTGACATTGGCCTGCACCACCTGGGAAACTCCAGGACCTGCACACCCAGTGGACAGCTGCAGAACACGTTGGAGCACCACCACCCTGTCCCTGCATAGCTGATGCTCCACAGGAGGTGGAGGTTGGTGGTCAGTTTTCACAGCTAACCCTTGCAACTGGACTGACTTGGATAAATCCCTCCCATTAACCTGCCAATAGCAACCAAGGCTCAACTACAAGAGGAAGATGTACTCAGCCCACACAAAGGGTGCACCTGGAACACCAGCTTGGGTGATAGGGGAGGCTGTGCCACTGGATCCCACAGGACACCTAGTATGTTAAGCCATACTACCAAGACACAGAATCAAAGCAGTTCTACCTAATACATAGAAACAAACACAGGGAGGCTGCCCAAATGAGGAGACAAAGAAACATGGCCCAAACGAAAGGACAGATCAAAAGTCCAGGAAAAGAACTAAACAAAATGGAGATAAACAATCTATCAGATGCAGAGTTCAAAACACTGGTGATAAGGATGTTCAAGGAAATTAGTAAGAACCTCAACAGTATAAAAAGATCCAGTCAGAAATGAAGGATTCACTAGTTGAAATAACAATTTACAGGGAAACAACATTAAAGCAATTAAAGCCAAGAATTAAATCAATGACTTGGAACATAAGGAACAAAAAACAACCAATCAGAACAAGAAGAAGAAAAAAGAATTCAAAAAATGAGGATAGTACAAGCAGCCTTTCGGACGATGTCGAGTGAGTGTTCCAACATTCGCATCATAGGGGTGCCTGAAGGAGATGAGAAAGAGCAAGAAATTCGAAACCTCTTTGAAAAAAACAGCAAAAGAAAACTTCCCTAATTTGGTGAAGGAAATAGAAATACAAGTCCAGGAAGCACAGAGAGTCCCAAACAAGATGGACACAAAGAGGCCCACTCCAAGATGCATCTTAATTAAAATGCCAAAGGTTAAAGATAAAGAGAGAATCTTAAAAGTAGCAAGAGAAAAGAAGTTAGTTTTACCTACAGGGGAGTTCCCATAAGACTGTCAGCTGATTTCCCAGAAGAAACTTTGCAACCTAGAAGGGACTGGCAAGAAATATTCAAAGTCATGAAAGGCAGAGATCTACAGCCACGATTGCTGTACCCAGTGAAGATATAATTTAGAATTGAAGAGCAGATAAAGAGCTTTACAGACAAGGAAAAATTATTCATCATCAAACCATTATTATATGAAATGCTAACAGATCTTCTTTAAGAAAGAGAAGAAAATCAAATCTATGAACAATAAAATGGCAAAAAAATACAAATCTATCAACAAGTGACTCCAAAAAACAAACTAAGCAAACAAGAAGAACAGAGACAGAATCATGGACATGGACAGCATTTTGATGGTTGCTAGATGGGAAAGGTTGTAGGGGAAGGGATGAGAGGTTAGGGGACTATGAAGTACAAATAGCTAGTTGTAAAATAGACATGGGGATGTAAGTATAATATAGGAAATGGAGTAGCCAAAGAACTTATATGCATGACCCATGGACATGAACAGTGATGTGGGGATTGCCTGAGGGAGTAGGGGGCTCTGGGTGGGGAGGTGCAAAGGGGGAAAAATTGGGACAACTGCAATAGCATAATCAATAAAATATTTAAAAATAAAAAATATTAAAAGCATAAAACTTACCAGAAATTAACCCTGACCCCTCTATGCACCTTTTGATGAATCAACAGATTGAAGGACATACCTGGAAAGCTAATGAATATCCTGTTAAAACGCTCCCTTGAGATGTCCCCTAGGATGCCTGCTGACCAAGGAAAATAAAAAGCCTCAAGACAAAGGATTCAGGATGCACCCTTGCTAGAGCACGCCCATTCCCTGCATCTCTGCTCTTTTTCCCCTAATGCTAAGGGACCCCATGAGGCATGCCACCAGGGGAGCGGTGAGCAGTGGCAGCTGGTCCTGGGCTTACTTCCTGAACCTGTCTCCTAGGCCCCCTGTTCTCTGACTTTCCAGTGAGGCAATGGCAGCCTGTTGCTTCCTCTACCGCAAGCCCTTCCTTGTTCCAATCACCCAGCTTTAAAAAAACACACTCTCAAAATCACCTGAACTCGTACTGTGAAATCTTTCCTGCAAGAAGCCAAGAACCTATACCACTGGCCAGCCTGAGTCAGACCTACACCCTGTCCAGTAACACTACAAGCACACGAATATATAGGCCAATGGAAGAAGGTTAAAATAAACCCAGATCCTATTACTTATATGTCATTATATATGATAAATGTGGCATCTTTGGGATAAGGAGTTGCCATATGGAAAAGGAGAGTTTTATCCACTTTTTATTGCAGAATACATTCCAAATGGACCAAAGACTTAAGTGTTAAAAATAAATGAAGCCATAAAAATTTTCATTTCTCTTTGCTTTTATGGTCTAGTTTGACAATTGTGACAATTATACAACAACAAAAAAGCAGGCTGTAATTTTACATATCACAGCTTACTCAGCTGATGTCATGCCCTTTTGACAGATTCCATAGAATTTTAAATATTTAAGATTGTTCACAAGAGACATGTGGGCTTTAGGTTGGGATGTGATTTTCCTATACCAAGTGCCAAAGTTGTTTGATGTCAAGTACATACCAAAAATTTGAAAAATAATCTTTTCTTATGGAATTCCTTTTAATAAATGCAGAAAAATTTCAGGAATAATTACACTGGAGGGCATTCTTCAAAAACTTGAAAACAAAGAACATGTTTGTTCTTTAATAGCTAAATATACTATAAAATTAACACAGCTGGTCCCAGCATCCAGGTGTATCACATTAAAGGCACTGGTGGAGCAGAGACAAGACTTAACCATACCTGAGGGAAGGTACTTCCTTATCTAAACAAGAGAAGGAACTGATGTGTCCATCCAAGGGGAACGATCAGCAGTGGACATTTGGATAAAGAAGGATGGAGAGATCAAGTCTGCACCGGAACAGAGCCTTTGAGATTACTCTGAGTTCCTTTCCCTCTGATGATGGCAACCATGAGTCCTGGTTGATGCCTCATGTTCTGGTGTAATTATTTATAGTGCCTCCTTTCATTCTCAAAATAAAATGGGTGATACATCATATGGGCATACTGTCCATAAACCTTCAGCCTTCTCAGTCCCACCTGTTTTCCATGGTGCTGAAGCTCCCCTGCTACGTGCCTTCAGAGTGTATGGTCTGTTCTGATTTTTGATTGGCACCTCCCCAAGCTATTCCTCCTCCCCCGTGGCATAGGCAGTACAAATGAAGTATGCATCCCACAGGTACCTAGACCCCAGACTTAGGAGACAGCTTGATTGCACAGGTGAAAATCATCAAAGTAGGCATGAAGGTGAGAGGGACATGAGCCAATGGGGTTTTAGGGTTCTGGTCTCAGTGACAATAATTAAAAGAGCGAGTAAAGAATACTATAATGTTAAGTACAAAGTAGTACTTAATATTAGTACTACAAAATTAGCAGTTACAAAATAATCATAGGGATGTAAAAGCACAGCATAGGAAATACAGTCAATAATATTGTGATAACTATGTATAGTGCCAGGTGTATACTAGAATTATTGTCGGAGGTCACTTTGTAAATTATATAAGTGTCTAATCCCTATGCTGTACACTTGAAAACTAATATGAAATGATATTGAATGTCAACTGTAATTAAAAAAATGTTAAAACTACTAAGACTGACAATACAAGATATAAATAAAGATAAGAAACAAAAGCTAATAACCCTTGGAAAAGGCATTAGGCAATTATTTCCTAAAAAAAAGGAGACAGGTTACAACTGAAGACTGGCATTTGTTAGTAAATGTTCAGGTGGAAGGTCTGATTGCAGCCCTGGTAAACCCCAACACAGTGGAGAATCTAGAGCTTTTGGGATCTTTGGGGCTTCCTTAGGAAGAAACACTCTTGCATATTGATTGTCCTTGCCAGCGGTATGACAGAGGGCATATTCGGGGGGCAATGTTAGCATTATGAATTCATTTAAAAAATATCTCTCTAATAAATTTGAAAGGAGAAGTGTGAGTTTATCTCAGAGACCAACGTCCCAGAGCTAATCAGCCTTACCTCCTTCTCCAGGGTAATGGAAGCTTTTGCTGCATGGTGTTGCCAGGGACAGGAGTTATAGCTAGTCCAAGTTTAGTTTTTCCTCTCTGTTCTTTTTAATTTAATTTAATTCAGTGATAATTTGTAAATGCCACATGCACCACTGGGGGAAAATAAGATTGATAGGAGGAAGGACAATGGGTTTTCATCAACTAGAGCAGAAATTGGTTAGGGATGTTGGTGAAAATGTTCATCTTGGGAAAGAAAGAATATTTGAGTTTTGAGCTTTATCTGCACATGGAATAGAGTATCATCCCCACCCCCTTATGTGGATTGGAGCATTTGGATTAAAATACTGGATTGTGATTTAGTAGATTTAAAGGCTGCTTTTCTGATTGCTTAAGATGCCTGATGGGTCACACAGGTCATGGACAGAAAACCACTTCATACAACATTTTTCGACAAATATTTTTTGAGCGCTCAGTTTTGGTCAGGCACTGTGCTAGAACAGCAAGCAACATTTGTCATGGTACTATCCTCAATGACCTTAGAGTTTAATGTGCAAAACAGGCATTAATCAAGTAATGATCCAAACAGATATAAAATCATAGCTGTGTGAACAATTAAAGAGACCTGACCTTTGCAAAGCTGTGACTAGGATCCCCAGCAAGGTTAGTATTTCCAGGCCAACGTACTTGGCACTATGCAGGTGTAAAAGGAGATCTGACGTAGATTTGGGGTCAGAAAGTTTCCCTTAGGACATGACACTGGTTCTGGGGATAAGTAGGCATCACTTAGGTGAAGAGCTGGCTTGGGGTGGGGGTGGGGGAAACGTCAAGTACATGGGGGCTCTATTTGCCCATTAAATAATCTAATTCTCAATGGTATTGAAAAACGTTTCTCAAAGAGCCTAAGAGTATATAGTGACTAATATTTTCTAACTGCAAACATGCTCCAAAACTTTTTCCCACTTCATAAATGAAACATCTGGATGCCAGATCACATTCAAGGTTAGTACAGGGAGTAGATAACAATGAGAATTCTCAGGTACCACACTAGGCAGTTTTTTAAACAGTGACATGAAACAGATCATTTGAGAGTTCAAACATGTGTTGTAATCTAAAGATTTTTATTTAGAAATATGATGCTTCAAAAGATATTGATATTATTATTGCTTAGATTTAGATACACTTCTGATCAAATCATATATCCTGAAATAGATCAGCAATGAGCACAGAATTCATCTGGTAGAATTCATCCTATTCATCCTATTGGAGCTTGTATTAGATGATTGTTTCAGAGCGGAACTGGTCCCCGGTTGTATAAGATTTCACAAGGTTAAATGGAAGGCTGTATTTAGCCAAATCAAGGAACACGGACACATGAAGATTCTTGGCTCTTGTGGGACTGGCATTAAAACAGTTGGGAAGGTTCGCATCAGGAAAATTGTCATGGTAGGGTATTTTAGCAATTTTCAGTCTTTTCATTAGTGCCTCTGCTTTACTAACTGGGTTTGCCTTTCTGTTTCCTTCTCTTTGTTTTCTTATTTCTCCCAATGCTTCTTACTAACTCAATAGAGAATTTAGAGAAACACTTCTTTCCCCTCATTGTTACCTAGATTTCTTTCTTTCACTCATTATAAACTCACAGAGAAGTGGCTACCTTTCCCCAGATGCTGTCTAGATGGTGGTTTCCTGGGACACAGTGAGCCAGTCACACACAAATCTGTCTGTACAAGCACTTAAAGGTCACACCTCACCTCTGTGATGCCCTGAGTAGGTTCTCAAACAAGGTTAGTCTGATATGTGCAAGGTTAGCCTATGTATGGTAGTCGGACAGTAGCAGGAAAGAACAGAGCTGCCCACAGAATCAGGCTAAATGTCTAGGAGTAAATGGTAATTGCAGAAGCCACCTGTAAGGTCCATCTTATCAGGAAGCATAATAACTCACACCTGCAGGGCGGTTCAAGTTTACAAGGGCTTACTCACTTAAGAGTCTATTGTTTGATTCTCTCAACTACCCTGGAGCCCAGAGAACAGCTGGCTCATATTGGTGTGCACACAGAATATGGTTCATATACTTCATCGCAAGAGCTCTTTTGGGAGCAGGCATGTTTTGAGATATGGGACATAACCTACACCATCTGCATGCTGTGAAACCACATCTCTGTAGCTTCCAAAAACAGCTGTAAATCTCCAACTGGCTGTTAGTGTGTGCATATGCTGGCCTGAGAGCTGTGTTAAAACTCCCAAATATTTTCCCTCCTTGGGGGTCTTTGCAGCAGGCTGTACCCTCTCTTGGGAATCTCTCCTCCTTTTCCCTTGTGGTAAGACCTCATTCTGGTTACAATTAAAACGTGCCTGCCTCAGAGAAAGAGAGAGATCTGTGATCATTCTCTTCCGAGTGTGAGCTTCCTTCTGCTGTTCCCTCTCTCATTACTCAGTTACTTCCACAACACACTTCTAACAATCTAAAATTATTTTGCTAATCTCTTTGTTTATTATCTGTCTCCCCCAAATGGAATACATGCTCCATGGGGGCAGGGAACAATCCTTGTCTACCATTGTGCCCCGATTACTGTACCTAGTATAGGTATACTCTAGGCCAGGGGTGTCAAACTCATTTTCACTGGGGGCCGCATCAGCCTCAAGGTTGCCTTCAAGGGCCGAATGTAGAGCTCCTTGCCCCTAGTTAAGGAGTAGTTACATTTATGCAGTCCTAAAATTGCATTAGTTGCTTTGAAGGCAACCACAGGCTGATGTGGCCCCGAGTGAAAATGAGTTTGACATCCCTGCTCTAGGCAATCAGTAAATACTTGTTGAATGAATGAATGGGATATTCTAATGTTTCTCTATTCAGGATTTCACTGAAGTATATCTTTGATTAAAACATTCATCACTTTTCATTAGTTGGAAACCAAATAAAGTAAAACCGTAGAGTGCACAGAATCTCTCTCTGCCATCTTACAAATGATGAACCCGAAGACCCAGAAGTTGTGCTTTTCCCAAGCTCAGAGCCAGAACTAGAGCTGGATCACTTTTTCTCATCCAGTCCAGTACTGTTCCTAACACACCCTGACACTCCCAGAGAAGGACAATAGTTGTAACAGTTGCAGTGGTCAATCTCCTTTTGCACAAATGTCACCCTTGTCGGCTTCATGCAAGTGGACCAAAGAGAAAGCATTTATTCCATGGAGTAGTTTGTAAGCTCAGAGGACGTGATAACGTTGGGGGACCTTGAAAGCAAGTGCCAGCACCTTGGTTATGTTATTTAAAGAACCAGACTGCAAATGGGTTTGTGACCGAGAGGAGCATGAATCAATCTGGTAAATGAGGAGTAAAAAGAGCTAATTTAAAACAGCAGTGGGTCAACAGATTGGGCCAACTCTGCATGTTACTGTTTTCTAAAACCTTTATTTGCAGCAGGAATAATTCTTAAAAACAGCAGTATGCAGGAAAGCAGATCTGTACGCTAAGATAATGTTCTTAAGGTCTGTCTTCTAATTCCCTTAGCGGCCCACACCCCCATGTCAGTCACCCTTGGACAGCAAGAACAGTAATAACGTTACTGTTCTCTCTTGCATGGCTGTTCGATTTCAGAGATGACAACTCTAATTAGAACCACGGCCAAAGGGTGAAAGTGGACCTTCGAGAGTGGACAGGTATCTGGGGCAGACAGCTCTCCTTTAACATAGTTGATCTGTTGAACTTTATTTTATTTTTCTGCTTTATGATTGTAAGTTGCCTGGCTTTTGATGATGACGATGATCATGATGATGGGAAGATACATAGATGACAATGACTGAGTGCCTAACGTGTGTAAGGCACTGCTCTGAGCTCTTCAGAGGTATCAATCCACATGATCCTCACACTTACCCTTATTGTGAGCTGAGGATCCCCCTTTACCAATGAAGACATTGGGCTGGTAAGCAGTGGAGCTGGGATTTGAGTCCAAGAAGTTTGGTACCAGTGCCCGGCAACATAATCACTGCCGTGTCTCACCGTTAACCTAATGGTTTGACGTTGGTATTCTCCGTGTAACACTTGTTCTAAGAAGCAAAAGATCCAGTCCTTCGTGCAGCCTGGGGATCCGGTACTTACTTTCCACTCCTCCCACGTGCTCAGATCCTTAGTTACCCCTCCCCTGGCTCTGCTCTGGGAACAAGGGCCACTGGGTTTCATCTTGGTGTTGCTATTAGCATACAACTAACAGATGTTCAAATAGTGTTTGTTCAATGAGTTAATGAGTTTTTCAAATTAATTGCAATTCCTTTCATTTTATTAATAAAGTAGCAAAGCCTCACAAGCCATTTTCAAATGTTACGGTTTAATTAGTAGTTAATTTGACTTAACCTGGGAGGAGGAAGGCAGCGGAAAGAGTAGGAAGTGGAAAAGGAAGGACAATATTGGTTAAACCCTTAGATGAGAGCACAATCAAATACTAACACCAATCTTCGTCAGCAGGAGAATTGATTTGTTTTATTTTTGCTGTCCCGATGCACAAACTCTTTCCCATTGTGACCCTATTTCCAAGAGACCATCAACAGTTTCTGTGTCCTGGGGATACTTTATCATTCAGACAGACTAGACTTTCTAGGTTCGAGATTCCATCAGAACAGTGAGTAAAGAGAATAATATGCAGAGATATGTAGGCTTTAAAATAAAGGGAGGGAGGGAGCAAGGCAGGTATACTTGTTTTTCTGAGGTGTTTCCCTGAGCTACTGAGGAAGCTTCCTAAAACATTTATGTATATATTTATTTTTTTCCTCCCTACCATCTCTTCCCTCTTCACATATATATGCTACAGTTCGCATTTGATCACATCACCCTTCTTTCTATTTAAAGTTCTTCAATGGCTCCCCACTGCTTTTAGGATAAGGGTGACTCCGTAGGTGGCCCACAGATCTCAGCTAGACTCGACTTCCTTTCCAGACCTTCCTGCAACTATGTCCACTCATCTGCCCTTACTCCGGTCACACCAGTCACTGTTTTTTTCCTGGAACATGCCATGCGCATATGCCTTTTTGCTGAGTCATGCCTGTCTGAAATGCCCCCCTCCCAGCACACACATCCTTCTCCAGCTAGGACAGAAAGAGAAAGCTATGGCTCAGAGTCAGACCTACTCAGCTTCTCCTTCCTGTTTTTCCTGCCCCTTCAACCCTGTTATCACAGCAGCCTGCTGGGAACACAGTTTGCCACCACTCCTTCATGCTTCCTGCTTTACTCTGCCTTTGCCAAATACCCCATGGGCCTCTAGGACCTGGCCTTCATTCACATGTCTCTCAGCATTGTGTCCAGCTGTCCTTACACCAGAACTTAATCTTGCTGTCACATCTACAGGCACTCAAGGTTTGCTCCTTGTCTTCCAGACCTGTGAGCTCACAGGATTATAAAGAGTCAGAAGAGATAAACAATATTTACTAGAGAGTCCCAAGTGCCAGGACTTTTCTGGAAGCTTGATATGCTTTTTAGCTTTCACAGCTGTCATGAAAGTATCATTATACCTGATCTACAGAGCTGTGATGTTGGCGGTCCAGATAGGGTGCTATCTTGGGTTTCTAGTTATGAATTATCTAGAGTGGCTGTCGTACTTCTGGGATTTTCAGCCAATAGGGGAGTTTGGAAAAATGTTGCTGAGATACTACAGTCACAAAACAGAGTATGGGTATTTGGTGCAATCCGATGAGAGAACAGCAGGTGACCCAGGGCATGTCATAGGGGGTGGACTGTCCCCAAAAGACTAAACAGAGAGCATGGAGTCACCTGCTTGCTCTGACCTCCCTGGTATCAATGTTGTTCACTGTATGCTGCCCTTGCTTGTCACATGTGCCCTAAAGTGAACAAAGAGGTTCCTGGCTTATTTATTTCCATAAGTGAAGGCCACTGACCCAGAGCTACAGTTGTCAGCAGTGAGCACGTGCATCTTGGCAATGACCACATTTTCTCGGTCACATGACTTTGCTCAAAGATTTGGGTGCTAAAGTTTAAGGGCATTTGGGGAGAAATGAACCTCTTAGTAAACATCAGGTCTCAGTGGAAGATGTTTCAGATGATCTACCACATTCATCAAAAGAGCAAAGAGAAACGTTTCTGATGTGAAAAAGATGGAGAAGGAAGCTGTGACATTTCTACTAATTAGGTCATTATTGCTTACCCTGGGTCTGAGCGCTAACCAAAAGTGAAAGCCCTAATGGCCGACTCATCCCCATTAGAGGCGTCCAATGTGGCACTTAACAACAGCAGCAGTAATAACGTGGGTCCCTGAGAGAAGGACCGGATTCATTAACACGCTGATGTCAGACTTCAGAGTAGCTTTTAGTTGCAGGCTTTCAATCATTGTCATCCCCAGTCGAATATAAACAAACAAGGATGGAAGGGAGGGAGAACGGCCCTGCGGCATATTGCCCAACACAGAAATGACCTAACACACTTCCTCTAAGTTGATTAAAAAACAAAATGAACATCTGTTCTCAGTACACTGCAGAATGTATTTAATTAAAACCAATATAATCTCAGCATGATAGAAGGAAGGCCATCAACACTTTTGAGTATAGGTCAACCCAGAGATAATGTCTAAAAAGAAACAAGGGTTTTCCTCTGCATATATGACTTTGTAGACCAAAGACAATGCTCTGTGTTATTCGAATAGCAGTGACTCTTCGGGTAGTAACCATCACTATCGGTAATTAAGACCACACATGTACGCATGTAGGGGTTATTTGTCATCTCAAAGTCCTTGCAAACTGCCTTATTTTCCTTAGAGGACTTAAACCGCTGCATCAGTTGCTGAAAAATATTCAGCTCTGTGGTAGAACCTAACAGCTGTTTGATACCGAATAACAACAATGCACAACAACTGAAGAGAAGTGCGTGGAATTCTGAAGCCAATTAAAATGACAGGGATAAATTAGGTAGGAGGAATGTAATTATACAAACAGATCTGGGCAGGCTAACGGAGCTAATAATAAACTCATCTTTCGCGCAGATCTAATAAGGAAATCAGTTACTTAATTCTTCTTTTACATGTTAAGTTTCGGCCTCAATTGAGGCTGGAGGAAGTGGCTAAGATGCTTCTGCATTTATTTGAGCAAATGTGTGAAATGGAAAAGAAGGACATGCTGCTTTTTTCCGCTCTGTCATAGCCCTCACTTGATCCATTTGAAAAACTTTTGTTTCAAGCCTGACTACCAGCCGCATGTTCTCAGATACCTTTTCTGATGTGCTCAGATAAAGAATCTCCTGCTTGGTGGTCTTACTCTCTTGATCTCACCTCCATGAGAGCCTCACTGCATCTACTCTAGGAGATGGTTTACTCCAACTGTCTTCCTCACTGGACTTGAGGGCAGGAGCCATGCCATTCATTTTGATAAATCCAGTGCCTTAATTTAGGCTTGATCAGTATATTCTGAAGTCAAGAAACGTTCCAGGAAAAAAAAAAAAGGAATCCTGAAAAATAGTAAGACAGCAGGACGATCTGCAAAAGTGAGATGACTTATTATCTGACCTTCAAAGCTTAGGTTCTAAAACCTGAACTAGAGTGGGTGAAATACCCATATTCCTAAGTGGCTCATCTGACCAGGATTCAGAGGAAATCGGTGATCATGATCTATTCTTTTTACGAATGTAGAGAAAAAATGGGCACTTATGTCAGTAAAGATATCTTAGGTTTGGGGGACAAGCATCTAAAATAGGGTATATATGATTACCCAATGTGCTATGTAATATTTCTTTTTCAATCAAGTAATGGCATCTTTTAACATCAAAGTACTCCTGCAGGGCTCAGTACTGGTCCCGTCCTCTCCAGCTCCAACAGGGATCGGGCTTGCACTGTTTTTACCTGAGTGGAAACAACAGGGATCCCAGGGTTCAAAGCAGGATTTTGCCCTTTCGTGTTTTGGGCTAGTGGGAAACCATCTCACTCAGGGAACAGAGTGAATGTAATGTGAGGGAAACTTTGCAAAGAGCTTCCTGCACCAATCTCAGTTGGAATAAAACTTTTGCTCTTTTCGGAAGACTGAACCTGCAAGGAAGTTTTCACTCAGATGGTATTCTTATTATTGGAAGCCAAATACCAGAGCATCAGGAGCTGTTTATTATCCGTAACTTTAAAAGCCACATCATTCTACAAAGTGTCATTTCAGAAAGAGAACCTGAAGTTCTATTTGTTACAATAATAAATACAACTGCAGCCAACTGCATCCTTGCATTTGGGGATTGGACAACAACAAAAAAAAATCTATTAAAAAGGTAGTACAGATTGTGTCATTGGCAAGAGTTAATAATTGACTCCCAACAGACAAATTAAGCTCTGGACCTTTTATGAGCTCTAGGGTCATATTTTCTCAAAAATGGAGCCTTAGAGAGCAAGGGACATAGATTCAAGTGAGTTACTGGCCTCCTTGGGGAGTCTTTACAAACTTGCATAAGCATTTATTCAGGAATAAACACCTCAGGAAGCTTTGTATTATACAAAATTCAAACTTACTTGACCACTAAAAATTGTTGGCCAAGGACATAGTGTCCCAGTTAGGGGCTGCACTCTGTAAACATTTATGAATTATAGTTGAATAAAATGTAGCAACACAGCATGCTGTATTTTTCATGGAATAAATTGGATTGCTTTTTTGAAGGAAGGTGTTTATATTCCAATGACATGATGCTTCTGCCAAGCTAGGTTTCTAAAGGTCTGTTTTTATACTGCCCTCTTAAACCTATGAAGACATTACAAAAGCAAGACAAAATACACACACACACACGCACACCACTCAAGGTGTTTGTTCCATGGGCACTTGGATAGAGCCTGATTCTATACCTAAATACTGATAGCTGTGATCATTTCAGTCCCATGCTCAAAATCTTTCAGTCTGACGCCTACAGATGAACTCTAAATTCATTAGTTTGGTTTTCACCCTGGTCCCAGTACCCTCATATTCTCCCAACGACACCACTGCACCAAGCAGAGAGACTGTCGCATTTCCAGAAAAGCATCCCAACATACAAACTTCCCTGCTTTAAGCAGATAGTATTTACAGCTCCACTGAATGAAATTCTATTATCCTTCAAGGCTCATATTGAATGTAGCCTCCCCTAGGAGTCCTTTCTGACCCAAATGAATCTTGATCCTCCACAACATTAAATCTCTTTTTCAATTATATTTGTGTATGTTTATGTCCTGAGACACCACCCTAGCACAGTGCCTGGCCATGGGTCTGAGTACATATTTGTTGCTTTTATATCACGGCCCTTCTCTTCCTAGGTTTTCCTCGGTTACTATCTCTATAGATACTTGACAGACCTAACACTCTATGACTCTATGGTCATAAAAGATACTCTCTTGGCTGATCCCTTGCCCGTTTGTTTGTAAGTTACCATGTGATTTTCCAGTTTCTAAAACATTTGAAGTGCTAAAGATATTGGTTTCCTCAGTGTTTTGAAAGTACAGTAAATCCTCACTTAATGCTGTCAACAAGTTCTGCAACTTAAAGCAAATTTACATACCAAAAAGCCCCCACAATTTCACCATAGGCTTATTGATGTAAACAAAAGAGTTAAGTCCCTATGGCATCTCATTAACGTTATAATAAAACAATGTTGAACAAGATGATATAATTCAAGAACCTGCTGTAAAGTATTTTTGTTTGAATATCACTATGTTTTGCGAAGTTCTGAAAGCCAAACATGTGTTAGAGAGTAATAACAACATGCTTTCGGATAGTGTGTTTTAGTTGAAAAGAGTTGAGTCCTTTCCACATATGTGCTAGTTATTTAGTTTTTTAAACTGAAGATCAGGAGGAAAGTATTGTTACTTTCATTTTTTAGTTAAGGGGCTAAGGTTGACTTGTTCCATGTATCAGCACTAAGTTTGCATTAAGGTCAAAGTTATTCTCTAGCACGTTCCATCTGGCTCTGTGACTTGTGTAAAACAAGTGTGATGATATGGCTAAAGGGCCATCCATAAAAGCTGAGAAGATGGTTTTGGGCTATTCTCTCCTGGTCTGTTCAGGGTACAGGTAGCCTGAGTGTCTGTCTGCTTTTTGAAACTAAGGCCTGTAACTGAGAGAGCTGTGCCCAAGGCCCCCACTGGGGTACCTAACATTGGGATAGAGCTGCTGCAGAGGTGGTACCATACTGGTAAAGACGGCTCTGGAGGAGCTCTGCAGTCAAACAGGCTGCAAGGAGAGAGACAGTGAGAGATTCTCCTCACTTGTCACTTCCTTGACCCGTTGGATAATCACCTGAGAAAATGCTCACCCTGTGCCTCTTCCCCTAAGAGACCGTTCCTTGCAGGAATCTGGCCTATATATCAATCCACTAGAAACCTACCAGATCGTCTCCGCTATTAGGGCAAGTCACACTGCACTATGGGGCTGGATAATGCAGGGAAACAGAAATGGAATAGCAATGGGTTTATGTGGTAGGGGTGAGGAGTAGAGATGAACTAGGGACAAGGAGGGGAAGACCTTCTTTATTCCACCAAAAAGAAACCCACTATTTATTAGCATCTCTGACCACCAGGATTTCCACGTTAGCAGAGCTGGGTTTTAGCATTAGCTATTTTGAGGTTTGAGGTGAAAGGCAGAACAAAGGCAAAAGCCCACTGTCAAAACGACTTACTGAACTATTGAGCAATTTGAGGAGCAAAGCATTATGCTCAGTGCAATGGTAGATACGATTAAAATAATACACAAAGACACTGCCTTCAAGAAATGTGAAGTTCTGAGGGTGTGTCAGGGCAGTCTTGCTGGGCTCACTGAAGAACTGGGTGCCTGTTTCGGATTACCAAGTCACTGAGATGCAGAGACTTGGGGTTTCCGTGGGGAAGATGCATTTAGACAGAGCCTGTAGAGTTCCAAAGCCTGGGGTATTTTCTTCAAATGTTTACAAATGTAAAAGATAGAGGTTGTTTCTCAGGATCAAGGGCAAATGCAGAATTAACACAGGTTTTCCAACCTTAACCCAGCAAAAAATGTTCTGAAGAAAATACTTTGAAAGTGTATGCATATTAATAAGGGAAAAGGTGGGGGAAAGAAGGAAGCAATATTGTAGACAACAAAGGGGTGAGGAAAAGGGATCTAAAATGGTTAAACATAGCTATAAAATTGTGAAAGTTTTGACTATAAACAATTTTTAAAATTGGAAGACAAAGGGAGCCCTCTTTTAGCTGCTGACCTGTGCATTCCTCCCCAGTGCCCCAGAAGATGTCCATGCGACATGCCACACCGGCATCACACACAGCCCCTGGGGGCTGTCGTGTACACACAGCAGTTGGCACACTCATGATCTAGTTCAGGCCGTGTTATTGTAAGCCATGTGGATAATTGGTTTCACAGAGCTAAGCTTTGTCAGCGTGGGTTATCCCAGATGGCTAGGAAAACACTCTAAACCTGGCAGGTGCTCCATGTCGAATCAAACAAACCTCATTGCATTTATTAAGCTACTCCCATTTGTAGCACATTTTCTTGGTAACGAAGTTAAAAATATAAGCCAAAAAATAAACCGATCAAATTGATAGACGTTCAAAGCTGATCTCTCAAGGTCTCTAGTGAAGGCAGGTCCTGCTGCAGGGGAGGGGCTGTCCTCCGAGCACAGGTCCTGGAGCCCCACTTTTGATGCCTGGATTGCAATTGAGATTACTTTTTTATTACACTCATAGCTTTGGGGGAATTTATTGTCAGCCTTACACGGATCAGGAAGAGACAGAGACCAAAACTTCAGGTTTCTGAGGTGATAAAACAGGCAGACTCATTCCACTGTATAGCTACTTCTCCGATGCCTTTGCGGGGACTGTGCTGACAAAAATCTTCAAAAATTTTTCAAGACATGTTTAAAAATAATCCTTGCAATTTCAGGGAAACAAGGATTCTCCTTTAGAGGTTATAAACGTCATCAACAGCATCACCTGAATCATGAATAAGGAGCATAGTAGGACCTGAAGTTTTCATTATTATCATATCATATCATATCTAATCATATCATTATTACCAACCTAGAGAAGTCATGATGCCACAATAGCTAGAACTATTTGTAGCTTATAAAACACTTTCACACACTCGATCCCAAATGACCATTAGCTTCACCTAAAAACATTTCCAAGAAGATTTAGCAAACTCTCTGCTCAGGAAATGTCAGAAAAGAACTTTCTGGACACTGCAAAGGGCCAGTGGAATTCTCTATGTAAGACAGGCATGCACACTTAAGAGCACGCTTTTTAGTATATAGTTGATGAGAATTTGGTGACCAATCAAATTTCTCATATAATTCCATTAGCCACAATAAGACCTAAAATATTTCTGTTTGGCTTGTTTATTCTGTACAAGAGATCGAAAACTATTTCCCTAGTATTCATTTACAAGGGAGTTTAATAGGCTATTTTGACTGTGTAATTTTTAGTAAGTTAGACTAAATCTGATTACATTGACAAGGTACATAAATCCTAACATTATTATCTCAACAAAACATCCTGAATATTTATAAATTCTCCCATAGCACTAGCGAGAAGCTGAAACCCCAATTACTTTTAAATATGATATGAATCAGTTTTCTAAAACCATCCTAAAGTCACAGGAATAGTGATGAAATAACAAATTTATTTTCTGTACCTTTGGAAAGTTACCAAATTGCAGGATGTACAATTACCATCAGCCAGCTGTTTGCTCCAATTAAAAAGGGGCAAACACATTTATCTCTATATCCATTTATAAATTAGATCATCTCTTGCATTTGGCCCTTGTGTATTTGTGATGAAAATCCAGAAAGATATGAAAAATTTCAGATTTCAGCTGTACAGAGCAAACTTGAACCTGTGATGATTCAAACACTGTTTAGCTCAATAGCTCCAAACAGGTGGTCACCCCATGGCAAACAAACCTGAACAAACATTTCCTTCAGTAAATATTTCCTGGTGGCAGAAAAGACCATGGATCATAAATGCGACTGCTTAATGTAAGGGATGCCAGACGGAGACCTCAAGGGGTGCCTCCGATGATCTCTTTATTACTGCCGAGAGGGAGCTTCGCTGCAGGTGTGCTTTTCTTGCGGGCGTGACGCTCCAGACTGCGAGGTGAACAACAGCTTCTTAGGGCTCCATATTCCTATTTCAGTCATTCGGAAAAGAAGACTTACCTTCTTTCCTACTCTAACACTATAGAAACTAACTTAGTTATTCATGCATCATCCTATGCCTCTCTGAGAGACTCCTGCTTGCTTGCTGCACGAAGAGAAATGTGCTACTCTTTATCGTGAATATGAATAATGGTTGCTCAATTGGTTTTGGCTTTACGTGGTATATATTTATTTTTTTAAATATATTTTATTGATTATGCTATTACAGTTGTCCCATTTTTTTCTCCCCTCTATTCCTCTTTGCCCTGTACCCCACCTCCCACCATCATTCCACCACCTTAGTTCATGTCCATGGATCATACATATAAGTTATTTGGCTTCTACATTTCCTATACTATTCTTAATCTCCCCTGTCTATTTTCTACCTACAATTTATGCTACTTATTCCCTATACTTTTTCCCCCATTACCACCTTCCCTTCCCCACTGATAACCCTCCATGTGATGTCCATTGCTGTGTTTCTGTTCTTGTTCTAGTGGTTTGCTTAGTTTGGTTTTGTTTTGTTTTTAGGTTAGTTCTTGATAGTTGAGTTTGTTGTCATTTTACTGTTCATATTTTTTATCTTCTTCTTTTTCTTAGACAAGTCCCTTTAACATTTCATATAGTAAGAGCTTGGTGGTGATGAACTCCTTTAACTTGACTTTATCTGAGAAGCACTTTATCTGCCCTTCCATTCTAAGTGAAAGCTTTGCTGGATAGAGCAATCTTGGATGTAGGTCCTTGCCTTTCATGACTTGGAATACTTCCTTCCAGTCCCTTCTTGCCTGTAAGGTTTCTTTTGAGAAATCAGCTGATAGTCTTATGGGCACTCCTTTGTAGGTAACTGTCTCCTTTTCTCTTGCTGCTTTTATAATTCACACTGTAGGGTAAGTGGAGGCAGTCTGCCTTCCTCACCCAGGAGTCTGGGTAGCTAAGGGAAGCAGTGTTCCCATCACCTTGGAGGGGCCTGATAACCAGTGTTCTCATAGCCTTGAGATTGGGTCCAATAAACTGTCCCCATAACATGAGGTGAGTTCGAATGCACAGAATTATGTTATGTTATCTAACGTTATGGCAGTTTTCCAGCTTTGTTCCCCTCTAGTACTTAAACAGGTAGGGACTCCCTGCTGGGGGCGATGATAATGAGAGACACACAAGGGGGCAGGTGCCACGATGGGTGCCAAGCTAGGAAGCAAGGGCCACGACATGAGACATGCAGACAGACACGCAGCTTGCAGCATGTGTGACTCACCCACCTGTGAATAAAGGCACGCCAGACATCCCAACGGCTCCATGAATATTTTTCCATCTGCATGAATACCATGAATGTGCCTGGCCTTGAAGGGTTGCAACACATGCTCCTTATCTTTAGTCTTGGGTAATGTCATGATGATGTGCCTTCATGTGTGCTTCCTTGGGTCCAACTTCTTTGGGACTCTCTGATCTTCCTGGACTTCCTGGAAGTCTATTTCCTTTGCCAGGTTGGGGAAGTTCTCCTTCATTATTTTTTCAAATAAGTTTTCAATTTCTTGCTCTTCCTCTTCTCCTTCTAGCATCCCTATGATTCAGATGTTGGAATGTTTAAAGTTGTCCTGGAGGTTCCTAAGCCTCTCCTCATTATTTTGAATTCTTGTTTCTTCATTCTGTCCTGGTTGAATGTTTATTTCTTCCTTCTGCTCCAAACTGTTGATTTAAGTCCTGGTTTCCTTTCCATCACAGGGAACCATCAAAATGTTGGTTCCCTGTACATTTTCCTTTATTTTACTTTTCATAACCTTCATATTTTCCTCTATTTTGTGACGATACTCAACCAATTGTGTGAGCATCCTGATTATCAGTGTTTGAACTATGCATCTGATAGGCTGGCTATCTCTTCATAGCTTAGTTATATTTTTTTCTGGAGCTTTGATCTGTTCTTTTATTTGGGCCATATTTTTTTTTTTTTTTGTCTTGGTGCACTTGTTACATAGTAAGGGGCGGAGGCTTAGGTATTTGCCAGGGCAGGGCTACCCACACTGCTTGCTGCATTGTGGCACTGTATGTAGGGGAGGGGTCCAAGAGGGAACAGTGCTGCTTGCTCAGCTCTCAGCTGGCTTTCAGTCAATTCCTCTGCTACCCACAAGCAAACTGGGCCCCTCTGGTGCTGATTCCCAGGTGGGTGGATTTGTGTATGTTCTAGGACCCTGTGGGTCTCTCCAATGAACTCTCCTGTGAGGCTGGGAGTTTCTGCTGCCACCTCAACCCCCAGGTTTTTTCAGTCAGAGGTTATGAGGTTTTATTTCCCCATGCTGGAACCCTAGCCTGTGCAGTCTGTCTTGCTCCCCAGCTGTTCCTCCTGCTTTATCTGCGTGCAAATGTGGGGCTGCCTGCTGCACCAGCCACCGCCTTGCCATGAGTCCTCTCTGTCGAGCTGCCCATCTCTGCCCCTCCTACCAGACTGGATGAATGTTTCTTCTTTGACTCCTTAATGGTCAGATTTCCACAGAGTGAGATTTTTCTGGCAGTTCTTTTTTTTTTTTTTTTTTTAATTTGTTATTGTCCTTCTTTTGGTTGTGAGAGGAGACCTAGTACATCTACCTATGCCTCCATCTTGGCTGGAAGTCTACATGGTATATATTTAGAGCAGCACTTTTTAACCTTTTTTACTTCATGGCACACATAAACTAATTACTAAAATCCTGAATCACAGAAAAGTGCATATTTTTTTGCAGATCTGACAAAAATAGTGACAATTTTGACTCATTCATACTGCATGACTATTGTGTTGGCTGTTGTCTTTTTTTAATTTGACAGTCTAAGGGAAAAGAGGTCAGTGCCCCTGACTAAATAGTCAGGTATTGCATGTTTTAAAAATTCTTGCAGTATATTAGTTGAGAATCACTACTTTAGAGTCATCTTCAGGAATTTGCCTTACTTTACCTTTTTACACAGTTCACCTTTATATGGAACATTTGAGGACATCTGAGAAATAAAATTCTAGTTTCATTTTGTTCGTTTTGAATCTGAAGACCTCTGATGACTAAATGACTAAACTCAAGGTAACTATAAAATGACTAAACTCAAGGTAACTGCAATCTGTCTGATTTCCTGTCACTGTTGAAACACTTTGTGTGGCTTGTGGGTTACTTCATGCATTGTACTCTCCTGTACACAAAGTAACATTGCTTTAAAAATATCAGTATTCCATTCATATTACACAATTTTTGATGGACTCTCAGACTCCCCACAGAAAATACTCAGATTATATTTTCATAGGTCTTTTGGTGGACTGTCTCCTTTGGTCCTCAAGTAGGTCATTTAACTGATTGAAATTTCTAGCCTAGCCCATAACTGCTCTTTCTTACAGATCAACTGTCCTAGGTCCTGTTGAATTTTTAAAGAACAAGGGAAGTGGAAAATATGTAAAATTTACTGAGTTACTGTTTGTCTACTTTGGGATGTATTCACTTACTCTACTTGGCAAAGAAACGTGATCCATATGCTTTTTTCTGTGGTGGTATTATACCTCTAAATCTCACTTATCTCTTAATGACCTTGCATTGAACACACACACACACACACACACACACACACACACACACACACACACACACACACACCCCTTTAACACCACTTAGATATTTTCAGTCTAGATCTATTTTGCCAAATGTACCCATGAACTTGAAGCAAGAATCTTAATGTCATTAGCAGTGTTATATCTGGTAACTATATTTCCCAAAGCCCAAATCGGACAAAGATTTTTTTCCAGTGGTTCCTTCTCTCTTCCACCCCCAACTGCATTTGAACTACCTGCCTATTTCTTTCTCTTGACCCACTTGGGCTGTTTTCTCTCTCTCCAGCTGTTCTCAGGCAGTCTTTATGATTTTGAATAGTTTCTATGCAACGGGCTTCTAGGCTTCTACATTCACATCTCTAGCCTCCATCTGGAGTTGAGCTCCTGAATCTTATATTCAACTGTCTACCTGTCAATTAGCTGACCAACAGACAAGTTGAACAAGTTCTTAGGGTTTATATATCTATATTTTAGTCACTGTGCCCCTCCTCTCCCAGCCTTCTCTGTCTTGGTAAAGCATACCTCTCTCTACACCTTTTCAACCTTAACCTTCGGAGTCACCTCTCCTCCAACCCACTAAGTGTAGTTGACTCTACACCATATGCCTGTAACATGCCCAGCCCAACCATATCTTTTACTTGTTCCAGATGAGGACGAAGCACCACCCCCTCCTTTCTGGAATACTGCAGTTGCCTCTTCACTGACCTCCTTCCTTCTGGTCTTGCTGTGCCTATCGCCAATCCTGTTTCCACTAAGTGGTGCCGTCTCCTTGCTTAAAGTTATTTAGTTAGTAACTTCTCATTATAGCTTCTCATTATATGTGGAACAAAATTCCACGTCTCTTTACTCCGTCTTTTAAATCTTTACTTAGTGGATTTCAATTCTTTCTGCACATTAGGAACACATGGAGAAAACTAATGGTGAAACCCCAGAGATTCTGAATCAATGAATCGGGGGAGGGCCCAAGTTCTGCTTTTTTTTTAATGCCCTAGCACAGGGGGCGGTCAAACTCATTTTCACTGGGGGCCACATCAACCTTGCGGTTGCCTTCAAAGGGCCGAATGTAATTTTAGGACTGTATAAATGTAACTACTCCTTAACAGTTAAGTGAGAGCTCGGTGCTGCTGCCAGGTAGAAACAAGGTACCAGGCCAGATAAAACAAGGAAGAGGGCCAGATTCGGCCCATGGGCCTGTGTTTGCCACCTGTGCCCTAGAATGTACAGCCAGGGTAGAAATCATTGCCTACCTAACTGGTTGTCTGCCTACTTCTATGTCCACGTCTTTTCTGACTCTTGCTTTCCTTCTTGATGTTCTACCTCCAATGGCCTTGACACAGTCCATTGCTGCCTTGGGGACATGCTTTTTTTTTTAACCTCATTGACTTCTGCTGCAAAACGGTAAACATGGGTAGGTGTGCAGTGCCAGGAACTCCTGGTGGTTCCTCTTCTTCTTTTCTCTCCCTGAATTACAGTTATACCCCTTGGTAGGACTGTGCCTGGCACATAGCCAATGCTAAAGAAGTGTTTGAAATGTTGTGATTGATCCATTTTTTGAGGTAGACAAATTTTATTTTAAGCCCTACAAGTTATCATCTGAACATGTTACTCTAACTTAGTCCTTTTTCTCATTTTGCAGAGAAACAGAGGTCAGTTTGGTGATCTCTGGAACAGGTTACCAACCAGAAAAGTGGGAGAGTGAAAGACTGGTGAACAGGCTGCTGTCTCTCAAACGATCAGTCAGCAGTGCATGAATCAGAGGAGCAGCCTCATAGTTTTGCTTACTGAAAGGACCTCTGTCCTTCCACTGGGGATGGCTTCCTACCCAGTCTACAGTGTTTCCTCTAAGGAGTAAGTGGAGCCTGGATCCAGCTGCTCCTGGCATCCGGTCAGCATCTCACTCATGGGCAGATAATGCTGCATGCAAAGGGCTCTTCCTGCTTCTTTGCTTAGTTTTAGTACTCTAGCCCTCTCTTGTCTGAAACTTAAAGAGATAGCTTTTAATGAGTCTAACATTTTGCCTCATATTAGCCACTCTGAACATCTCAGTCAAATTCTAGAGATCTCTTCCTCTCAACATCCCAGACATGCAAATCTTTGGGAGGAGTCATTTGGTTCCTATTTCTTCTCCTACCTGCTCCTTGTTTATTTATGAAAATGCACCCACAATACATTTTCTTTATTCTGATCATCTGGTAGGATAAATCAGAAAACTAGCAGATTTATAGGACACTTTAATTGACATTGACAGGAAACGCATCTATAAAAATATCCTAATTTTGACACTCCTTAAGAAAAAATATTTTTATTAAAACTTAAAAAACATTTTTTACTAAGGCTTTGATATCAGTTGGACATATAATAAGCCTAGAAAAATCATATACAGATTCAAAATATGGACCAATTTTATCATTGGCAAATGAAATAAAACTTAAAAAGAATGTCTGTAAGTGCTTTGCAAAGGCCTTCAAAGTTAGATTATTTGACCCTTAGAAGGATATTATTAGGAACATTAGGGATAATGGGGAAAAGCCCAACAGTGCTTCCTTGATCCTGCCTCCCAGCTGGCTGCTGCAACAAAACCAGGCTTCTCCTGGTGCGCAAGTTTTTAAGAACATGTTCTTCTTCAGAGGCTTCCATTTCCTCACCTTCCATCACCCACTGCAAGTTCAAGTTTGTATTTCTCCTTATATTCCACTGAAGCCATTCCAGCAATGTCACCAGGGACTTCCTAATTATTAAATTCAATGAATAGCTAAGAAATCATCCTCGCTTAACCTCTGTGGCTCTGAATCCTGTACCTTCTTGAATTTTCTTGGCTTCTAGAATGCTACTCTCTCCTGGTTCTCCTCCTGCCTTCTAGCTTCCTGAGGGTCTTCATCCACTCTGGGTTCTCTTCCCCTGATCTATTTTCCTGGGGGCTGGCTTCCATTTACTGCCTTGACTTGGACCGTTGCCTACACATGGGATGATAGCTTACCAGCTACCACTTCTAGCCTGGACTTCCCTTCTCTGGAGCTCTAGAACTGCATTTCAAACTGTCTACAGGTGACATTCACTCATATATCCCACAAGCAACTCAAAGGGCCTCCCAAATGGAACTTGTCCTCCATCCAGAGCCTGAGCCCAAGCCCAACCACCTCCTTTTTTCCCCTCTCTTGGATCACAGCACCATATTTCACCTAATTCTTTGAGCTAGGAACCTGGGAGTCAGTCTTGCTTTTTCATTTGACCTAATTTTTCATAACTGACTAATTGCAAACTACTGCTAACTACTCTTAAATATATCTTTTCAACATTCTTCTCCCCAGCCCAACTCCCATTTCCTAAGTTCAGATCATTACCACCTCTTGCTCAGACAAGTATAGTGGTAAACTGGCCATCCTCTCGGAGTGTCGCATCTCTCTGAGATAAAAGCCTCCCCACCCCAGCATACACACCTTCATCAGGGTGACCTAACAAAATGGAAAGCTTATCTAATTTTGCATTAATTTGCCTGTTCAAAAAATCTCCAGAGTCCCTTGCTGTCTTCAGGCTAAAGCATGACTTTCTAGGTCCTTGTCCCTTAAAGTGGCCTCACATAGGGCCATTCTCAACACATGTCCTGCTCCCCATTCCTGAGAAAGCTGTGTTCCTTCATGTCTCTCAGCCTTCCTACATCCCTGCTTCTTCCTCCTCCACCCTGACAACTTCTACTCATCTTTAAAGATCCAGATCAGCAGTAACCTCTTCTATTAAGCCTTATGTGGCTCAGAGAGATTTGGATATTCTGCCTTCCAGGGCAAAGAGACAGTACAGACTGTGGTCATAAAAATGCCCTCTGAAATGATACCCAAACAAGGTCTTGGCTTATTTTTACAGCTGTAAGCCCCTAGCAAGATACCTAATCTCTCTAGACCCATAAAATGTTGACAACCACAGTACTTAATGCAGTAATTTTATAAATGTCAGATGAGAATAATGAATATAAAACACTTGGCATGGGAACTGGAATATCATCATGAACACATAATAAATGATAGCTGTTACTACATTTTTGCGTCATTTAATCTAACAACAAACAACTACATACTATGTTTCTTGTTTATTATAATTACTTATTTACAGGTCTGCCCTTTCCCCAAAGCCTGTGAGCTACTTTAAGGTTATGTTTTAGGAACTATTTCCTCTGAATGCTTAGGGGCTGGCATATAGTAAGCAGTCAAAGAGTTTTTCATGAATAAATAGAACAAATGAATGTAATATCAAGTGGAACAGGCCTGTCTTTGCTCCTTGATATTTACCTTATCCAAAAATCCCATACTAGTTAGTGAACAATGTCATTTAGTCCTTAATACATCTTCATGGAGCAGGCAGATGATGGACTCATTTATAATTAGATTTTATGTGTGGATTTAGGAAAAAGGAAATTAAATAACAATTACAGTTTTATACAGTGATCAGTGGAGTTAGGCAGGGGACTAAGTATTGTTTGTCTCCTGAATCTGTCACTATGAACCAAAACATGTTGTTTCTTTGGGGTTCATCCTACTGGACAGGTCATTTCTGTATCCCAAAACTACTTTTGGGTCCCACTCATTATAGTTAGAGTATAAATACATCAGTTATTAAGAAGCACCCCCCTCCAATTCATATGTTGAAGCCCTAACCCCAAATGTGACCATATTTGGAGTCAGACCCTTTAAGGAGGTAATTAAGGTTTAGTGAGGTCAAAGAGATGGTCCTAATCCTTATAAGATGACACACCGGGCCTCGCTGTCTCCACCCCACATACAGAAAAGGCCACGTGAGGACACAGCAGAAAGGTGTCATCTGTATGCCAAGGAGTGAGGCCCCACTAGAAATCAACTCTGCTGGCACCTTGGACTTCCAGCTCCAGAACTGAGAGAAATTAATTTTTTGTTGTTTAAGCTCCTAGTCTGGTATTTTGTTATGGCAGCATGAGTTGATTAATACCACCTGAGTTACAAGTTTTGCTATAATAATAAAAATATATAAATTAATATTGTCAATTAATGGCTTATTGTGTTGCCAGACACTAATGCTATGTCAAGTCCTTAATATGCATTCTCTCATTAAATCCTCTTGACAAATTTAAGAAGGAGATACTAGTATCATCACCATTTCTAAAAAAAAAAAAAAAAAAAAAAAAAAAAAAAAAAAAAAAAAAAAAAAAAAAAAAAAAAAAAAAAAAAAACCCCAAAAAAACAAAAAAAAACAAACAAATCAACCCCCCCCCCCAAAAAAAAAAAAAATCAGAGTAATCAACTTGCCCAAAGGCACAGACAATAACAAGTGTCAGATCTGGACTTCAGGATGTCTGTCTTCAGAGCCTATGTGCTCAACCACCATGCTGTATAGTAAAACCAAATTATCTGACATGAGTGAGAATGGTCAATAAAAAAATTAATTAAAGCAAGAATATCAGAAAAAAATATGTAATTTAAAATGTCATTTTAATGTAAAATTCATTTGCCAATATTTCACTAAGGGCGGGGGAGAAGAGGCAAGGCAATGCTCATTGCTTTGATATAGATTATGCAATTCTGCATTATCTTCCATTCATAAGCCATACTTCTAATGCATTGTTGACAATCTCCAGTTTGAACTCCTTCCAAGTGCAATGGATCCTTAAAACCCTTCTAAGCAATTTGTGTGAAGATCTATCTAGATTTTTATATTCCTCCTCTCCCCAATCTTTTAAAGTTACCATACCCACACCCAATTCAAAGGATGTTTTTTAGCCACACACCCTTACTGAAGCCCTCTAAGAGACTCACTTTAGTTTTCAGAAATGCAACAATCCATTTTTACTGTAATTGTATTTCATGGGTTTATATTCTGTTGAATTAAGTTGCATAAATACAATAATCTCAACTGGATTGATATGTTGAGGAGAAAATACAACAGACTCCTAGCAATCAAACAATGGATCCAGAGAGAGGAGGAGGTGAGTGGTCAGAATGATCTGGGATGGATCAATGCCTGTTAGAAGGGAATGGAGAGCCTTGGTTCATCTGGCTACTGGGTTAAAGGGAGTGGCTTAAGAGAGCTTCTGCTGTAGTGATATGGCCTCCCCACCCCATACATTTAGAAAATAGTACCACGTTCATTTAAACTTCATATTTTAGGTTTTAAGCTTAGTGTTTTCATGGACTGTGTTTTCATGATCGTGTTTTCAAGATTCATGACAGTGTTGTCCAAGATTCTTTTCTTGGAAAAAGCATTTATCATTGCATGATTTAGTCCAGGTGTCAATGGAAAGTTAGATTCATTTTCTAACTATGATTAGAGGCAAAAATGATGAGTACTTCCTAAATGGAATGGGATAGTTTATAGTTAGCAAAAGATTAGTGTGGAAAGTATTATCATGCAGCGATGAAATATAAGCCTTAGGCATTGATTTACTATCATTTTCACTTGGAAATTAATACAAAACACTACATCCCAGAGCCCTAGGGGAGGAGCTCAGTAGACACCGTAAAAGGAAAAGGGGAAATGAGAGGCCTGTTCTTTACGAGTCTCTTTTTCAAATGATGGAGTATTACTTTCATCCATTTTTATTCCAATGCCTTCAAGACCATTTTTATTTTAGGACAGACATAATCATTGTAAGATGTTCAGAATTAAGCAAATCAAGGCTCTCAGGAGATAGCCTCAAGTTGTCCTGGCCCTGAGGAAGCCCAGCTGACCATCTGATTACATAAAATAATCCGCTCAGTGAATCCAACACAGGAGGTGTGGAGATAGCAACACTCAGTGGTCATTTATAGCCTCAGAGCTGAGCCACAGCTGAGCTTATCTAATTGTACGGCAAGAGGAGATAAGACCCATGGAAAATGCTGCAGTTCCAGAAAAAAAAACATTGCAGCCAGTCTTGCCTTACACAGAAACTTAGGATAGTTGTTTGAGCACTCACTACACATCTGGGGAGAATGCAGTATCTTCTCAACATATATTAGGAATAAGGAGTTGGGTGGATTCTTACACATTGGTAGTCTTCCCCAGAGTGTCTCAAATTCATTGAGCAATCTTTGATAAACCATATAATATATATTGCTCATTATAAAATTGTAACTAATACACTTGTCATAATATACCTTAAGGATTTATTTCAGGGATTCAGAGGCAAAAGGAAGGCTTTTAAAAAACTGAATATCTAACTAAAAATTATTAGTAATGAAATGTGAATATATATAATTTTCATGTATATACATATATATATTTACCAAAATACAGTATGTTATACAGGTCATGCTGTGTATCATCAGGGACAAATGACTATATTTTAAATATCATGGCTATGTTAACTTATACTACAATATTATTTTTGTGCTTGTAATAGCTGGCATTAAAATTAAGGATAATTTATGAATTTATGAACAGATACCCAGTGAAAATGTGAATAAAGTCTTCTTGCTTTCTTTGTGTTTTCAGGTTTTTTTAAAGTTCCCTTTCACATTTAATTATGAACAACTTTATTTTTGCAGAAAATTAGTGACCTTTTTGTGTCTGCAAGTCATATTTCAATATGGAAATACTTATGAATTTAAAAATGAAATTGCCCTTTTCAGTATGCTGGTTTTGGGGAAAGGTCTCATTAAATATAAACTCCATGTTGTGTCTCATTTGACACCTAAATCCATGGCTGACACACAAGAGGCATTCAACAGTCATTGACAGAATGTGTCACATCTTCTACATTAAGTGCCAGAAGCTGTTTAAATCATTGGCAAAGGGAAACCATTATGTGCAAGGGTTTGTAGAAATGAAGTTACTTTGCTTGAGGAGACAATAGACCAGAAATTTTGGAAATACACCAACAAAACAAATGACTTATTATTCATGGCAGGTATCTGTGATCACATGAAACAGGAAAAATGCCTGATTAAATCGTACCATCTTTCCTTGGGGCGAAAACACCTTTCAATTAAAGAACAGGGTTGAACTTAAGCCATTATTCTTTCTGGTTTTATCTGAATTGTTAACTGGATTAATGTTATTTTCTTCCCTAAGAATAGAGAAAAGGGAGCAAACCTCTTTCTCATATTTCTTCAGAGCCTCCCACTACCCTCCAAGACAAACTTGACAGTCTTTGGAAAATGCAAGAAATGGCTAACACAAATTTAGGTTTCAATTATTCAGAGCTCATTATCCAACATGTGGGCTGTTTATAATTCCTTTTATTCCTACATTTCTCCCACATGTTTTTCTTAGGAAGAGAAATGTAAGGAAGTTAAACTCCTATTAATAGAGTTCCTTATTAGTTAGCAGCTTTGATCAAATGTTTGGTGTAATTAATTTCTACAGTGAATTTGCAGATTTTCTATAAATTTAAGTAATTCTTGGCAACCACGCAGATAGTTTTTAAAGTATAGCAGCAAGCCACAATCCCCTCATGTTAAAAGTGGTTTAAATTGAGTGACATTGGATTATGATGGTGTCCTTTTTAATACTTTGAAGCTCTAAGTAGTTATAAGTAATGAAATGCAGGCTAACATATTGATGGCTTCCATCTGTAGCGCACACAGTGTATTTGGGCGATATAGTCCAACACAGTCAGAACTTTAAGGTTCCGGTCCCCTTAAGCAAACTTGAATTCTGCATCTACTTAGTGGCAGGCTGAGGACAGGGAATATTAGGATGTGTTAAATTGTCTTTCCTTGCAGTAGATCCTGGTTTCCTGGAAAAGCCAGCAACCAAACCAATACTTATAAAACAATGTGGTAAGTCCAATGGCGGAGACTGCAGGAAGCATTATAATATCACAGTGCTTAGAACTGGTTACCTAACCTGGTTTGGGGAGGTGACGGAAGGTTTCCTAGATGGCAAGTGGCTGGACTTTTAAAGGATGCTATGGCTTTTCTGGAAGATAGATAATCTTCTAGGTAAATCATCTCTTTCTGGCTCCAGCTCTGACTTGAAAGACTAGCCTCCACTTCCAGCTTCGGACATGATCACATAACATTTCACACACAAAGGCTCTGATTTAGCATGAAGTGGCAGCTTTATCCATAGCAACTGCTCAGAAGAAACGTAGGTCCATCCTCTCGCCCACAGTAATTGGAAGATGGGCGCTAGAGAAATCTCAACAACATTCACAAACTAAACACGTAACCCTGAGAAGTAGAAGAGGACACTGAAATACTGAGTCACTCAGAAGCAGTAGTCCATTTTCATATAGTTCTCATATGTTTAATTTTGTGCTGAGCCGAGGACAATATTCAGCTTGACTTATCCTCCAGATCATTCTGTCCCTGCAGTTTCTCGTGTCCTGCTCTGGCACCTTTTCCTCATTGATCTGTAATTTGATATTCTGAAATTGCCAAATTGCTTTAAAAAAGAAGACCCGTACAGATGGTTAAGATTTTCTACGAGCCATAAAAGTCACCAATTCAGGGCTTTCTCATCCAATCTATGGACAGAATTCTGAAAAAGGATAAGTGACAATGAGTAGGGTCGGAACTGGAGCGCCATGTCTCATGTATTTGGAAACTTTCCTTTTCATGTCCTGCTCAGGAGCCCAGGACGTTGGCTTTAATTCAGCCTGAAGAAAGGGTGCCAGCCTGCCTGGCCTGGTGGCCTGGGAAACAGGCACATTCCGTGTTGAAGGTGCCCTCTGTGCAAGTCTCTGCGTGGCTGGAATTTTATCCTTTGTTCCTATGGTCACCACTGTGGGTGGGGACAAGGGTCTTTCTCACATAGAGGCCATTGCCTTTAATTAATGGAAGCAAAACTTATTTTCCTCACTTCTCCACGGAATAGACAAGTAATGAAAATGCTGTGTTATCCTTTGTTTTGCAGAGTGAGGGTGAAGCCCAATGTTCTCTTCCTGAGCTTCCTATACCAAAGTCTTTTTTAAAAAAATTGTTATGCATCTACTCAGGAAGCAACAAGCCAAGTTGTGACTGAGCCACCAGCCAGGCAGGTGTTGGAAGCTTTCCAGCAGTGTGTGTGCTTGCTGCCTGGGGCACAGGGAATCACCGCAGAGTTCAGCAACCCAGCTACTTACAACGGGCTGCCCAGGTAGGATGAGGCTGCTTAGCATCACCTGCTCTGCAGGTAGTCTTGGCAGTTATGTTTAAAAGGGAAGGTGTCAGCCAAACTCTACACTTGGCTTCTCAAGTGACTCAGTGGGAAATTAGGCTACAAAGCTGGGTTTGGATTAGAATATATTATTTTGTTATTGTGAACCTGACTGAATCTGAATTATTTCTAGAGAAAGGAGATGCTGAACTAGTCATCATTTAATATCCCTTACAAAAAGAGATGCATATTTCACCCTCCTTCAGGGAAGGTGAGATAACACAGCTGAACCCAACCAAAGTTTTGGCAGGAAACCAATGGAAATTAGTTTCTCTTCATTAATCTTCATTTTCCAGGGCAGCAAAAACAATACTACCTCTGGGTGAAAATTCATTCTTTGTTTCCATAATTAGAAAACTAAGCTGTTTAACTGTTGGCTAGAAAGGAGAGAGCATTAATTATAAAAATTTCACAGCAAGTGATGTTGGAGTTATCATATGGCGCACCCCTGAGAGCTAGTAACTCTCACAGATACTATTTTAGATGATTCATTTTCAGGCTAACATTAGTTTATAAGTACAAAGCACGAGAACACCAGCTGATGATAGCCTGTGTTAAAAGAGAGAGAGAGAGAATCGGGGAAAAAAGGCCAAGTTTATTTCAGATGTCTGAAATAGCATTTTTAGTATAGAAGACTTCAGATGAAAGTACAACATTGGAGTTTCCTTCAGAAGGAATAACAAAGGACATGCCAATCACTAATCAATAGCTATAGAGATTCCCAAAAGACTATACCAGTCAACTATTTTGAAGATTTTTGAAGACTTGCACGTGTAATTTTTTTGTCTTAAAATTAGGCAGAATGCCATGTATTACTACTTCATCGTTTTGTACTCCAACCACTGAACCTGGGTCTAAGAAGTGAATCAGGTATTTTAAGTGCAACATGCATGTGCGCATGCACACACACTGTTTTTTAACAGTATTTCTAATAATATGGTCGTATTGTATATTCACTGATCACTTTTTAAAAATCTGGGCTTCTAGAAATTCTTGGGAAAAAACATGGTGGCAACAATGAACTGGGTCAGTATGTTTTATAACACCGATTTTATAAACTGAGAACTAGAGACAGTCAATGTGGGTGACTTTTCTAAGAAGATAACATTGAAAGCATGGGCCCCTGACTTCTAGCCCCTGGGGGCTGCCTAGAATGACTCAGCCTCTGGAATGAGTCCAGACATCTCAGTCCTCTCATAATCTCCCTCATTTCCAGTTCCCAAGAGGGTCAAGAATTTTCATCCCCTCTCCCCTGTATGCCTCAAATCTGAGAGTCTCACTCTCTCATTTGCCAAGTGCCAAATTAAACTGGTTCACACAAGGCCTTTAGTAGCACTTTGCAAATATACAAGGCTAAAATGATAACAAACACAACATTTTAAAAAGATTTTATTTATTTATTTTTAGAGGGGAAGGGAGGGAGAAAGAGAGGGACAGAAACATCAATGTGTGGTTGCCTCTCGTGTGCCCCCTACTGGGGACCTGGCCCACAACCCAAGCTTCCCAGGAACTGAACCAGCAACCCTTTGCTTCCCAGGCCCATGCTCAATCCACTGAGCTACACCAGCCAGGGTCAAACACAACATTCTTTAGCAGTCTGTTGAGCTTTGTGTTTATGTAGCACTATGTCACCTCTAGGACCTTGCCTCATTGGCAAAACAATGCACTAGGAAAAGAGGAAGAGAGAAGATGCTACTTCAATGACTAATAGGGGAATTCTGTAGTGTCCCAGTGCAATGCAGATTTAATGTATTAAATAAGTTCGACTTTGCTTTAAGATGACTTCCACATTTCCAGTGAATCATCTGAGATCTATTCCATTTAAATCACATACATCAGCAATTTTCTTTTTTTTAATCTTTACCCAAGAACATGCTTATTGATTTTAGAGAGAGGGGAAGAAAGGAAGAGAGAGAGGAGAAACATTGATGCAAGAGAGAAATATCAATTAGTTGCCTCTCATACACATCCTGACCAGGAACTGAACCTTTGACCTCGTAGTTTATGGGAAGATACTCCAACCAACTGAGCACGCTGGCCGGGGCCATCAGTAATTTTCAACCAGTGTACTGCAAGAATTTTTAAAACATGTAATGTCTGACTATTCAGTCAGGGGCACTGACCTCTTTTCCCTTAGATTGTCAAATTAAAAAAATGACAATAGCCAATACAACAATAGCTGTCCAGTGTGAATGAATCAAAATTACACCTATTTTTTCATGAGATTGACAAAAAATATATTTCTTGATGTGCCACAGAATTTTAATAATTAGCTTATGTGTACCATGAGATGAAAGAGGTTGAAAATCACTGGTGTGTGTGTGTGTGTGTGTATAAAATCACATATGATCAAAGAACAAACAGTGAGTCACAGGACATTAAAATAAGGGTGGAACCTCAGAAGTCATTTTGACCCCCTGTCATTTCAAGGTCACTCAGCTGGCTTGGCAGGTGGCAGGTAGGGGAGGGTCTCTCTCCTTAACCAAGGCTATGACCTAGAACTGATTTCTAAAATCTGGACGAACATGCACTGATCTCTGAACAGTATGTCACACCTATTCCCCCAGAACCCTTTTCTTGGCCATGTTAGATTCATCTCCCTCAGGCCTGGCCCCCAAATCCCCACCCCACAGAGGTTTGTAAAGGATACTGGTTAGCAGCAGTCCTAGAAGCAGAATTAGATGTGGTGAATGAGCGGTCCTACATGAAAAGCCAAAAATATCACCAGTGGAGTTGGTAACGTCCTCCTGAGATCCCAGTGCCCACATAAACCAAATACGTGTAAGTAAGGATGAGGATGAATAAAGAGCGGTATGTTTTCATACTCATCAAACAAAGGAACTAATTAAATGGTGTTTAAGGAAGGGCACAGACTGGAATTCTGGAGTCTAAGTTGTGGCCTTACCTGGCTATTCTAACCTGTATGGCATTTTTGAAATAGCTAATTCAAACAGACACTTAATTTTCATCGCCCCTTTTATTAATAAAAGGCTGGGGGGCGGGGGAGGAAGGCACAGTGGTTTTGTGCTTTTGCTCCAAGCCTGAGGGGCGTTGCCACCGGGTTGTTTACTGTGAGTCACAAAGTCGAGTCACAAACTTAAGTCACGCATCTGTGTTTTTTAAATATCTATTTACTTAAAGGGAGAATAAAGAACATGCTTTTAAAAATACATGCACACAGCTTGTGACTGAGGAGAGAGCCACAGTTCTTCTTAGGTCACACTGTTCCTACTCTGAAGGCATGCCTGGAGCCTTGTCATAAGGGAGGCTATGACAGGCTCAAAAGTTGGCAGCCTTAGGCCACAGTCTGGCAGCAGGTGCCTTTGCTCCATTAGCACAGTGTTTTTAAAAATTGAAATTTTTTTTTTTAGAAAAATTTTTTAACATTTTATTTATTTATCTTTAGCGGGGAAGGAAAGAGAGAGAGGGAGAGAAATATCAATGTATGGTTGCCTCTCGTGCGTCCCTTGCTGGGAACTGGCCTGCAACCCAGGCATGTGCCCTGACTGGGATTTGAACCGCGATCATTTGGTTCACAGGCCCGTGCTCAATCTGATTTTTGACATTGCATATATTCCCTCCTTGTCTTTGGGGTCCACCCCCACCTCCAGATGTGAACTGGGCCAGCCCCTGCAGGACTGTTTTCAGACCCTGTTCCTGGAAGGGAAGGGAGGTTGAGAAGGCCCTGACCCCTAGCAGGGGAGGGTGGACCCTCCCCATCCCTTCTCTGCCATGTGAGATTCTCCTCCCTGCTCCCCTCTGTGTGAGCGAACTTGTGTGAGGGCAGGAAGGGAGGTGATATCTGTTGGACAATTCACTACTTGGTGTCAGGATTAGGGATGAGGGACTTCCCATATCCCTAGACACCTGTCCCTGAGGAGGCCTCAGGTGCTTAAATGATCAGCAGTTGTTAATGGGCTACTACTCCCTTTTCTCTTTCTTTTTTAAAAATTACTTTATTGTTGTTCAATTACAGTTGTCTGCATTTTCCTCCCACCACTCCCCCCCCACCCCAGCCAAACCCACCTCCCTCTCTCGCTTCCACCCTCCCTCTTGGCTTTGTCCATGTGTCCTTTATAAGTAGTTCCTGAAAACCCTTCCACCCACTGTCCCCTCCCTTCTCCCCTCTGGCTATTGTTAGATTGTTTTTAATTTCAGTGTCTCTGATTATATTTTGTTTGCTTTTTTTTGGTTATTGATTATGTTCCAGTTAAAGGTGAGATCATATGGTATTTGTCCCTCACTGCCTGGCTTATTTCACTTAGCATAATGCTCTCCAGTTCCATCTGTGCTGTCGCAAAGATAGGAGCTCCTTCTTTCTCTTTTCTCTTTCGCATATCAACTGGTCTGAGTTGTTTTCTGCCTCTAGAGCCCAGTACAGTGGATTCCCTGAGCCACAGTGATGAATAATTTCAACAGGTCTCCACAGAGGAGGCCCTAGCGTGAATTAACACTGCACATTAGTAATATCTCACAATGTTCTATTTGTAGTTTGGTGTTTTCCTGAACAACTGCCAAGTATAAGTCAGGGAAATAAAAATGTATACTAGAGCATGAGAATTCTCTCATTCATATATTAATATGAATTTAAAAATTGAGATGTAATTGACATGCAATATATTGGTTGCAAGTGCACAATGTAATGATTCAATATTTGTATATACTGTGAAATGATCACAGTAAGTCTAGGTAAAATCTGTCACCATACACAATTACAGATTTTTTTTCATGATGAGAACTTTTCAGAATTAGTCTCTTAGCAACTTTCAATATGTAATACAGTATTATTAACTACAGTCACCATGCTGCACATTAATGAATTTTTTATACATAATTACAATGGCAGAAGGTGGGCTGAATATGAAAAAGGAATGGTAAGTAAAACAGCAGAAATCATCTCCTTGGATTCACATACAGGAAAAGTAGAGGGAATAGTATCATCATAAGTGCAGACTCTGCAATCAGATCAGGTGAAAATGCTGGCTGAAGACCCACTAAACCTGTGCCTGACTTCAGGCAAGTTACTCCTGATGCCCCGGTTTCCATATCTATAACACGGAAATAATGACAGTAACAATTTCATAGGGCTATAAAGGACTTAATTAAAAATCCATGTAAAAACCCTTGGCATAGTAGCCTTTGGTATTTTTTAGTGTTGTGAGTATTGCTAATTTAGTATAACTCACAAGTTTACTTGCGTGATACGCCTTTTAAGAATTTCAGAAGCTTTACAAAACCACCACTCTGAATTCTTCAATTTCTCACTAATTCCCTTGTCTCATATCAATAGTAGCTCAGACCTGGGGAGAAATGAATGATTTGGTTTACACATTAAGTAATTATTTTAGCATAAAAATGTATCTTAGCACATTGCTCTATAGTTTAGGTCTTAAAGTTCTTAGGTACAAAATTAATCGCAAAGATGAATAACCTTTGGAAAAATAAAATGAAACTGACCAGCTCAAAAATACTTGCTATGAGGAAAGATTTTTACCAAACATCTCAGATATTACCCAAATAGTGAGATTTACATTGCCAAGAATGGCTTGGGCAGGCTTTAATTCCTTCTTCTCAATTTCCATCAGCACTCTGAAAGCCATGTCACATAAAAAATAATCAATTAAAGTTAAAATCTTTATATACTTTCTCTATGGAGGAATTCTGGAGCCACCCTCATGTAATATGTGCTAATAAGAAAATGAATGAGTAATTAAATAGTAAAATTTGGATCAAGTTCTCCTCAGGAGGCCCAAATAGCCTCAGCAGGGCTTTCTCTGGGAATTCATGAAGATCTTTGACAACCTATTAATTACAGTTGGCAAGACGGGGTTAGATTATACTTCTTTCCACCCTAATAAAAACTCGGCCATTTTCACCACACAGGCGAAGACAGAGAGAGGCATAGTTGGCAGGCTGGACAGTATCACACTGGCTGGGGAATTTTCACGATGCTCAGCTCAACAGGGCAGCCGCTGAGCAGCTGGCTCTAGCTATCAGAGTTCATGAGGCTTGTTCAGTAGTGAACACACTTGGGACAGGAAAGATGTCAAGACCTCATATCTCCTGTGTTCCCTTACAGATTAAAATGTAGTATGGTCCCCCTTCCATTCATTAATTATGGCTGGTTGTGAGAAGTGACTGAAGAGGAAGGTAATGCGAACTTCCCTTAAAGTGCCGCATGAGCTAGACTTGCCACCATTGCCACCTGACCTGTGGCCATTTCAAACATTCATTTTAAGCTAATGAGAGGGATATTCGTGAACATGTGAGATTTCAGAACACCTTAGCTGACTGACCTCTGAGAGATAGGCAGTGACTGGCAGTCAGTGTCACAGATCCAGCCAAGCAGGGATGGAGCCTCATCAAACAGACGTGTGTGGACAGAACATTACTCACCCTGGCATTTATGTTAAATGGACAGACAAATGTATCTGTACTGTAACCTCCTCAATATGCAGGTATGAAATATGAGGTCTGCCCAGGAGGTATCCAGCCATGTAATATAAAAAATAGAGATATTTATTGAAGATACAAGATACAAGAAATATTTCACGTAAGACAATGATGCCTTAGTACCCTTCAAGGTAGGCACGTTGGGACCTCACACAATTCCCCCAGTCTCCATCAGCTCTGCTCTGTTGTATTTTCCTGATTCTCATTGACAGTCTGAAATCTCTTCCCTTTTGAAGGTGATTTGAGTTTTGGGAAAAGTGAGAAGTCACAGGGCACCAAATCTGGGCTGTAGGGGCGCTGAGTCACCTGGGTGATTTGATGTTTTGCCAAAAACTCTTCAGGAGATACGATGTGCGGGTGCATTGTCATGATGAAGCTTCCGATCACCAGTTGCTCATAGCTGTGGCCTTCTGAATCATCTGAATACTTTCCGTGTAAGAGTGTTCAAGTTTAATGCAAAATTTTATGCAAATTTGTTGCTGTACTTGCTCTGTCACTTTGAATGTGGTGGCCACACAGTACCCATGCTCACTCAACGGTATCTACCACCCCCACTGGACTAGCACAGTCAGTAAAGTCATCACTGTTCACGCATGTGCATTCCAGTCCACTCTCCTTGGCTGCCAGGTTACATTGATGTTGCGCAAACCATTCTTGTTATATTAACAATGGCTGGCTTTTTTTGGACAGACATCATATGTCTAGGGCAAAACGTGAATCCTGTATTTATGTCCCACTAGCACACTACTGAAGAGTCCAGAACAGTGACAAATATGAGAGGAAATAATCTGGGCTTAAGAACAAAAAGGAATTTCTAGGAAGTCTAGAGAGGGAGAATAAAAATAAGACAAACTTAACAAACAATAGCAACAATGAAACTGAAGCACTGAATGGCTAGTCATCTACTTCTCATCTTGGCATTTCTCAAAGCTTTGGGAGCCTTGCGCACTTAGCCCACTGGTTCTGGACCAGGGAAAATTTTGCCACCCAGGGGACACTTAGTAATGGCTGAAGGCATTTTTGATTGTTGTGATTGTATTCGAATTGCTGGAGGCCAGGGATGCTTTTTAATATCCTACAATGCACAGGACAGTCCCCATGACAAAGAATTACCTTATCAGAAATGTTAGTAATAATACTGAGGCTGAGAAACCCTGCCTTAACTCTTACCCATGGGTATGACTTGTCCTAGATTTGGGCTAATACTGGTCCTGATCAGGGTCCTCTAGCCAGTACCTTAGTGGCTCAAGAGCATCAGCCTTGCAACTTCATGTGCTTTGCCCTTGAACCCCAGTACCTGGCTCTTGACCTCTCTCCCTATCTTGTGTCCTTGAGTTCCTTCTCTGATCTCCTGACTGGTGTTCTACCTGGCTCATCAGAAAATGTGGTTTTAACTCCTCTCTGAGACCTTCAGGGACTGAAGTCAGATCCTGCTCTCTAGTCATCTGGTATGGGACCTGGGGACTGCTGTGAGATCTTCCTGGTGCCACCTACTTACCTGCTTCATTTCCTGCTCCTGGACCTTCCTGAAGTTTGCAATGATTGAACAAACAGGCTTATCTCTTAGACGTCAGGGCCTGAGCTTTCTCTTTATAATATTATGTCAAATGGTCTGCTCCTACTGGCTCTCAGAATGCCTGGCTTTTGACCATGCCTAGACTTCCCTCAAACCAAATCCACCAACATCTTCATGCTTGTACTTGTCCATACCTGAGGGCTCCCTGGTCTCTGTCCTGCTCTGTCCCTGCCTGGCCTGCCCTATCACCCACTCACTGAAACCTGCTATTGAAGAACCTAAAATCCCCATCTCAAGCTCATCCTCCAATCAAGCAGCAACTTATGCTGACCTTCCAATAATTAATATGTATCAGATACTAGTTTCTATTTAGAGAAACCAGAGAAAAATAAGCTTCTTTAAAAATCAATTCATTTAATAAAATACAATTTTGAATGTTGATATGGTAAAAGTAGGAATCTACAGTGCCAGAAAAAAATAGAGGAAATCACTTTATCTGCAAGCAAGCAAATTAAATATTTAAGAACATGCTACAAAAAAAAAAAAAAAAACCTAGATGATTTTTAAATGAGTAGTTCCATGAAAGGAGGCTTAGGTGACTACTGATGTTAACTGTTGCTGTTGGAAAGGTTAACTATTTATCATTTTCCCCCCTTTTTATCATCAGAACTTTGGGTAATATATCCTTTCCTTAATTACACAGCTTATGCCCATCTCCTATGTAGTACTTGCCACCAGAGATGACATTTCTGGAGAAACCACAGACCAGCTAAAGCTAGTTCTGCCCCTGTCTCTCAGTCTAGGAGCTTTTTTCTTTAAGACGCAAATGTAGCTGAGTTCCTACCACAATGAAATGGTTTTAAAATATCATTTGGACAGACATAAGAACATGCAATTTCCTCAGAAGTGAACACATGCGGCTCAAAGTGAATGTCACGGTTGTGTGATTTGGCCAAGGACTCGGTGCAGAAGCTTTTATACACAGTGAATACACATGATTATTTTCAGTGTACTGCATCCACATTGATTTCCGAAGTGAATCAAGCAATCTCTCTGGCCCTAGTAATAATAACAGGAACCATTTATTGAGCACTTAATTGGTGCAGACGAGTAAAGTCTTTTACATGGATTATCTCATTTAATTCCCATCATGACTTTATGAGGCAGGTGTTATTATTATCTTAACTTTACAGATCACTGAGTAAAGCTTGAGGAAGTAACTTGCCCAAGATCACATAGCTGCTGGGTGACAGACACTGTCAGGTTCAGTTCTGTGACTCAGCTCCAACACTCAACTGCTATGCTACCTTCCTTGTCATTAATATTGAAGATTTTATTTATATCTCATGGTGTTTGGGAACACTTTCTTGCTCTGTTTAACAAATGACAGTGCTCCAACTTTCCTCCTTGGAGCTCAGGTCAGGCATTACAGATCATTCTCCTAAGAGATCTTTTCAGTTAGAACACCCCTCCCCCATGTCTTCATACTAGAAATGATTAACTATCATTAAGGTGTTTGGACACATAGATGGTATATGGGGTACACACTTACAGGTAGGTGTCTGTGTCCTGACTCCATTACCATAAGAAGAATGCTTGTTACTATTTTCTGGGCTATCCCAGGACTGCTGATGAAGGGACATCTTTGAATTGTAACCATGAGGGTAAGCTGTGGGGTTTTTGTAGCTACAGTGCTCCTAGAGCTTCAAGGGCTATGCCTTTTCACCTAAGGGTAACTAATAAGGGGACTGGCCCCCAAGTGATAAGAGTGGGCTGGCCTCTGGTAAAGTCTGGAGAAGTTATTTTATCTCATGTGACTTTCCATTTTTATTAGGGCAAGTGCTCTAGTATACAGAAGGAAGGACGCACTGTGATTAGGTCCCTTAAAGTAGAAAATTTCCCATTTAAGGAGAAATGTAAGCACCTGAGGCATGGAGAAAATAAACGGTCTATAATTCTGGGCAATGACCCCAGACCTAGGACCACCTCTTGCCAAAGTAGATTCCCAAAGAGGACTTGAAACCTCTCAGGAACTTGCTAAGCCACCTCTGCCTAAGGTCCTTCCCTGGCTGCCTCTTACCCGCAGTCTGTGGGCTGAACCCCACAATGGGCATGCGGAGCTCTTGACAATCTGATTGCCTTTCCATCTCATCTTCAACTACTCTCCATGCTCCACACACACTCCAAGCCTCCAGTCCAACGAGATTCCTACTGCAGATTACCCCCCTCCACTCCACGGCCCTTTACCTTCTTCCTAGAGTGCCCTTCCCAACCCCACGGCTGAGCTCAAATTCCCTGCCAGGCATAGTTAAGCATCCGGGCTGTGATGTTCCCATTTTGCCTTGTATAGGGGTGGGGAAAAGTAGGTTAAATTACCAGCCATCATTACCTAAAGATAAATAATAAGGACATAAGATAATAACAACAATAATACTATGACAAATAATACAAATAAAATAATACAATAATTAATAAATAATACAAAAGTAAGCCTGTGTTTCACACGCTCTCAACTATAGACCTACTTTTGCCCACCCCTGTGTGTATCTCTCTGAGTATCTAGCATATTGCTTGCTGTATTGGTTGACTTTCCTGTCTGTCTTCCCCGGTGGACTGAGCGACGGGACAGAAATTATGGTCAGTTTACCTTTCTGTCTCAGAACCCAGCACACACAAGCACTTAATTCATGTCCAGTGAGCAGTGAATTAAGCTTTAACATTGCCCAGGACATTAGCAGTACTCAGCATACATATCTACCTTATTTGGTTCTCGGCGGATCATTTCATGTATGACAATATTGCTATTTTCCCTTTTTGTGTTATTTGATATTCAAGGGAGTGAGAAGAGTGCCATGACTTTCTAATTGGGGAAGAGCAGTGTTTTTAACAAGTGGGGCTGGGACAACTGGGCATCCACATGCAACAAAATGACGTTAGGTCCCTTCCTTACAGCATCCAGCTCAAAATGGGTCGATCACAGACCTAAATGTATTAACTAAGACTATAAAATTTTTAGATTAAAACGGGCACAAACCTTTGTGAGCTTGGATTAGGCAATAGTTTCTTGGATATGAGACCAAAAAGCACAAACAACAAAAGAATAAAAATAGATACATTGAACTGTATCAAAATTAAAAGCTTTTGTGCTGCAAATAATACAGCACAAAGTGTATCAGGAAAGTGAAAAGACAACATACAAAATGGAATAAAATATTTCCAAATCATATACCTAATAAGGGACTTGTATCCAGAGTATATAAAGATTTCTTACAACTCAGTGATAAAAAGTTAAATTATCCAATTAAAAATTAGGCAAAGGTTTTGAATATATATTCTCCAAATAAGATACATAAATGGTCAGTAAGCACATGAAATGATGTTCAACTTCGTTAACCATTAGGTAAATGCAAACAAAAACTATAATGAGGTACTACTCCATACCCACTAGGCTGGCTATAACCAAAAACACAAATAATAGCATGCTAATGAGGATGTAGAGATATTGAAACCTTTATTATTGCTGGTGGTCATGTAAAATGAAAAAGAATTTGGCAGTGTCTTAAAAAGAACATAGAATCACCATCTGACCCAGCAATTTCACTCCTTGACTAATGAAAACACATGCCCACATAAAAACTTGTAAATGGGAGGGAAGATGGCAGCGTGGTAGGAGGGAGCAGATTCCACTTCCCCCTACACATGCGAGAAAAACCTACCCAATCTATGGAGGAACAGAGCAAACAGCCAATAGCATCTCAGCATATATGAAAGTAGGAGATCAAAAATTGTAGCGGACATTGAAAAAC